>JXCR01041637.1:153416-184305 GCA_002079205.1 Phalaenopsis hybrid cultivar
AACAAATTTTATTGAGTGTTTATATAACACATGGCTGGGTCATTTGAGATCATTTTTATTTATTTATTTATTTTATTTTGTTTTGTTAGTTTGTGTGTGTGTGAGCGCACGCGCACATATATATATAGGTCATAAAAAATATTCAAAATATCTATAAATTATTTTTTAGAGTTTTAAAAAATAAATTGATTTATTTAAAAAAAAAAAGAAACAAGTAAAAAAATGCACTAAATAACATGTTCTTTAACTTTAAAGTAAGAACTAAAACAATAAATAAATAAATAAATAATTGCAAACTAGCACTAGTAATTTTATATCCATTGTACGCAATGCGTGCAAGTTTACTTTGTAGAGAACGAGATTTCAATGCATTTTACCTTTGCATAACATGACATAGGTCTCGTTCCGATTGACATTAAAAACCCGTCCNCAGATTTTATCGAGTGTTTATATAACACAAGGCTAAGGATCATTTGAGATCATTTTTATTTATTTATTTATTTTATTTTGTTTTGTTAGTTTGTGTGTGAGCGCGCGCACACATATATATAAATCATAAAAAAAATTCAAAATATCTATAAATTATTTTTTAGAGTTTTAAAATATAAATTGATTTATTTTTTAAAAAAATAAGAAACAAGTAAAAAAATGCACTAAATAACAAGTTCTTTAACTTTAAAGTAAGAACTAAAATAATAAATAAATAAATAAATAATTGCAAACTAGCACTAGTAATTTTAACTCCATTGTAAGCAATGCGTGCAAGTTTACTTTGTAGAGAGAGATTTCAATGCATTTTACCTTTGCATAACATGACATAGGTCTCGTTCCGATTGACATTAAAAACCCGTCCCGCATATAACTGCGAACCAGCGGTTCAGCCCCTGAACCGGCCAATCGACTCTGGTTCTAAGAAACCGTTCAATTTGAGGGCATTTACATTCGTACCACCCAATTTTATGTATTTTACATATCTAACACTTAAAATCGATTTTTTTTACATTTATGCCACCCAAAGCACTCATATCACATCAAAAAAATCATTATTACATAGAAATTCAATTTACTTACATAAAACTCAATTTTATTTATTTACATATCTAACACCTAAACACTTTATCTTANACGTACCACCCAATTTTATGTATTTTACATATCTAACACTTAAAATCGACTTTTTTTTACATTTACGCCACCCAAAGCACTCATATCACATCAAAAAAATCATTATTACAGAGAAATTCAATTTACTTACATAAAACTCAATTTTATTTATTTACATATCTAACACCTAAACACTTTATCTTACATTTACACCCACCAAAACTATCAATATCAAAAAAAGCATATCACTACATTAATGATTAAGAAGCGATGTACATGTTTTCATGCATAGATAAAATGACATACATTAAAATTGAATTTTAGGTGTTAGTTATTTAAATACATATGAATTAAGTGGGATGTAAATCTTATTTATTGTCATTTTCAAATGCATTTATGATTTATTGGGTCATCCGGTTCAACTCCAGTTCACCTTTTAACTTTGAACATTTCCTTCTACCGGTTAAATATCCTATATGGTTTTCACAACCTTGATTTTTATATTGGGACACAATGAAGTAGAGAAATGGGCAATTTTTCTATAAGAGGTGAAAGTACAAAGTAATATAACATAAGACTACATAAAATTCATTCAAGATTGTTCGATCAATCCTTCTATAAATGTGAGGTAACAATGCGAAAAAATTAGATTCATCTATGTTGTTTTTAGCAATTAAGAAGATTATCCTTTTAGATGTAAATGTAGCATGACCTAAAGCAAACAATAAGATGGTGTGGGCAAATTATTAAGCCATTTAAGGTGGTAAGATTATCCCTCCCACATGACCGGTGACGTCACGACTTAAAATTCATAATGAGTTGACATTAGAGGGTCATGAGGATGATAATAAATAGTTAATACATTCCNGAAGAAACAAGTAAAAAAATGCACTAAATAACATGTTCTTTAACTTTAAAGTAAGAAATAAAACAATAAATAAATAAATAATCGTAAACTAGCTTTATTAAATTTAACTCCATTGTAAGCAATGCGTGCAAGTTTACTTTGTAGAGAGAGAGATTTCAATGCATTTTACCTTTGCATAACATGACATGGGTCTCGTTCCGATTGACATTAAAAACCCGTCCCGCATATAACTGCGAACCAGCGGTTCAGTCCCTGAACCGGCCAATCGACTCTGGTTCTAAGAAACCGTTCAATTCGAGGGCATTTACATACATACCACCCAATTTTTTGTATTTTACATATCTAACACTTAAACTCGATTTTTTTTTACATTTATGCTGCCCAAAGCACTCATTTTACATCAAAAAAATCATTATTACATAGAAATTCAATTTACATAAATAAAACTCAATTTTATTTATTTACATATCTAAATACTAAACACTTTATCATACATTTACACCACCAAAACTATCAATATCAAAAAAAGCATATCACTACATTAATGATTAAGGAATGATGTACATGTTTTCATGCATAGATAAAATTCATATGTTAAAATTAAATTTTAGGTGTTAGTTATTTAAATACATATGAATTAAGTGGGATGTAAATCTTATTTATTGTCATTTTCAAATGCATTTATGATTTATTGGGTCATCCGGTTCAACTCCAGTTCACCTTTTAACTTTGAACCTCTCCTTCTACCGGTTAAATATCTGATATGGTTCACAACCTTGATTTGTATACTGGGACACAATGAAGTAGAGAAATGGGCAATTTTTCTATAAGAGGTCAAAGTACAAAGTAATATAACATGAGATTACATAAAATTCATTCAAGGTTGTTCGATCAATCCTTCTATAAATGTGAGGTAACAATGAGACAAAATTAGATTCATCTATGTTGGTTTTAGCAATTAAGAAGATTATCCTTTTAGATGTAAATGCAGCATGACCTAAAGCAAACAATAAGATGGTGTGGGCAAATTATTAAGCCATTTAAGGTGGTAAGATTATCCCTCCCACAGAACTGGTGACATCACAACTTAAAATTCATAATGAGTTGACATTAGAGGGTCATGAGGATGATAATAAATAGTTAATACATTCCTCCTTGAAGAGCTAACAATTGAAAAATATCAATAAGGCAACATAGATAGATTTTAGTGACTTCTTAAGATAGTTGGATTAATCATCTGTCAGAGGCGACAATGAATGAAAATTTGTGTTGCCATGAAAAATAAGTAAAGTTGGTTGGGATAACCCCTCCATTGCATGAAGAATTATAAATGAAATGGGATGATGGGTAATTAAAGGTACTTGGAGGTATTTTTCTCCTAAAAGTAAGGAAAATAATGACTCACATTCAAAAAGTAACAAATTCAATCAAGATAATCTGACTCATAAAATAAGGAAAACTAAATGATCTTGTCAATGGGAGACCAAGGGTAATCTATACAGCTCATCTTCTAGAAAGAAATGAATTAAATAAAACAAAATTAGAGAAAATTAATAATAGTTGGGGTAGTCCTTTTCTTAAAATAAGGAAACTGAATGACGAAATATTAACAAACAATTGACTAGAAAACTACATATCTTAAAAATAATAAAGAATAAAATGAATTCAAATTGGGTTCAATATAAGTGATTAAAATAACTCCTATCCTAAAAGCAAAATGAATAAACAACTTAAAATCAATGACTATTGAAAGTTGACTAGATTGTACCTCTCTTAGTTGGTGAGTGGATTGAAAATAACATATTTGATAAGATGTTGGAGGTTGTTAGGATAGTCTCTCTCTTAGGAAGATGGGCAACTAATTGTTTGAGAGTTGTTGAGATAGTCGTTATGGATAAAGAGGGAGGACTTGATGAACTTGATTCAACAGTACAATAGAGTTCCAAAAACATTCAAAGAGTCACTAAATATATTTGGGATTTAAAGAGCAATTGACTTCATTGTAATAATCAAATAATACTCAATATTATTCATTATTATTATTAGGGATTTACGAATTAAATAAATTATACTTGTCTTTTTTTAGAAATTTTTTTGATGATAATATTGTTGGGTAGAGCAAAGGTCAGGACAAGCGATGATGATGCAGTAACGATTGTCAACAATAAAGTTTATAATTAATAATTATGATTATTTTGAAGATCTTTCTGCTGCAAAACAACTAAGTTTTTGGATTAATGTTTTAATGTCAAGTTTGATAATAATAATTTTAAGAAAAATTTTGGATTAAAATAAGGATGAACAAAGAACAACAACTATACATTATAATCTTAGTAAAATGTTCATCGCTTCGGAGAAGTTTAATGATATCAAATATATTACTGATTAGTGCCTTATATAATAAACAATGATTTAAAGATGTTACAGGGATCAAATTTAAAGTTGTAAGATAATGGTGATGATAAGAATACATTTTATGTTTAAATTGTAAACAACCAGTGAAATGATGACAAGAATAGGTTGAACGAATTATGAAAGATGAGCTGTATAGATTTATTTCTAGAAGATGTATCCATTTAATTCATTTCTTTCTAGAAGATGAGCTATATAGATTACCTTGGGTTTGAGGGTTGGTTAAACCAATCCATTGGTTGTTTCAAGTTTATTCGATGTGATTAGCTTACAAAATAAATATTAAACCAAATGAACACCTATTTCAACCATTTATTTAAAATAAAACAAACCGAGGTTTAGATTTGGTTAGTTAGGTCTAGTTTGTTTATTGATCAAACCTAGAGTCAAGGGATGAGTCAAAAGATCGTATTTTTTTTGTGGGAGGGAGTTGATTTCCTAATTCATTATGTTTATCAATTTGTCCACCCTAAATTTATGTTTACTTCGGGCAAAACTAATTAGGTTTTAGGTTATGTGTTCGTCAAAAATGAGTTTAGGTTGGGTCCATGGGAGAGTTTTAGATCTTTCGAGTCAATCAACATTAGTTTTAAAGTTATGTGGCCCATGGTCAAACTAGGATTTCATCCTAGCCAGCCTTGTGAACAAATTGTTCAAGTTTGGACTAAGGGGACCTACGAACTGACCTTAGTGAATGAAATTGGCCTTAATTGACCTAGGAGGAACTAGATGACTTAAGGTTCGCATTTACATGATGTTGTTTGAGGAGTTTGTTTAGGCTAATATGCGATTCTAATTTAATTTAGGCTAATACTAAAACTAATTCAATATAGTGTGGATAATTTTTTTTATTACATTGTGCCTTAATTTAACATTAACCTTAAATCCTAAACTATAAATCCTAAACCCTCAACCCCAAATTTTAAACCTAAAACCTAAATGCTAAACACTTAATTATAAATCCTGAATCCAAAAACCTAAACAAAAATCTAACATAACCATAAAACTTAAACCCTAAAATCTAAACCTTATAAAGTTGAAACCTTAAATTCTAAACACTAAACACTAAACTAGACAATTTTTATGTACTAGTGTTAAACAAACTAAGAGTTATGATAAGGATGGCTTATGTTTGAGTAGGTATATTTGGCATTGGATCAAGAGGAGGATGACAAATAAGTGGTAATGTGTTATAACTTAGTGAATTACATATGATAATTAGGTTAATTGAGGTTGACAACTTAACATTAATGAAAGCAAGAATAAAATGGTTTGGTGTATATGATTTCAAAAATGGGCAAGCAAAAAGCATTGATGATGGAGTTCTATATGCAGTTATATCAAATGTGATGCAAATATTCTTATATTAAGGGAACCAGATCAATCATGCATGTGTATACATGAACTTAATTTTTAGATAAATTTAAAAAATTGATCATATACTCATGTGTTTATAGGCACTAGATGAACCACTATGTAAGTGAATATCGCATAGTAGAAGTAGTTAAGAATAGTCTCTCTACTAAGAAAAGGGCAAGGGGGTTGCTCATAATTAATAGATTGAAAAAATTGGATGAATAAAAGGAGATTCAATAATCTCACTTTGAAGGAGGGAACAAAATGGCAAAAAATTAGCAAACATTTAGAGGCATCTATCATTTGGAAAAAAAGGGGAATAAAAGAATGGGAGTTAATGGGTGACCAAAGGTAATTAAGACAACTCTTCAATTATGAATAGAAAGAATAGAAAGAACTGGAGTCAATAAATAACTGAAGGCAATTAAGGTAACCATTTAGTTAGGAGGGAGACATAGAATAGCTAGAATTTGATAAGCAATTGGAGACATTCAAGATTGTATTTCTTTTATAATTGGGTAAATTTTGTTGACTAAAAGTTCGTGTCTTATTAGGTGTGGGGGTGTAAACAAGCCGAACATGAGAGGGCTCAGAGCTTGTTCATGCTTGTTCATGTTCAACTCATTTGAACTTTTCGTTGTTCGAAATGAGCTTGTGTTTGAAATAGCTTGTAAATAACCAAGTTTGTGTTCCGCTTAATTTAGATTTGAATTTATTCAAATTAGCTAGCTTCAGCTCGATTTATAACTACACTGTAACTTGCATATTATTTTTGTTTCAACTCCTTTAACTCGAATAATTTTTTTTTCTCGAAATCTTTGTTTCATCAACACTTTTAATAACAAGTGCAGATAAAACCTGGATTTTTTTTCACATTTAAATAGGATTGCTAATGAGATATCTTCTTTGTATAGGCAGTGAGGGATTAAATGCTTCAACACAGATTTGAGGGTCTGTTTTGAGCAACTACAGCTGTTTGAAGAAGTAGCTGTGAAACTGTGAAAAAGAAACTGTTGTTCAAAAAACTGCACTGGTTATTATAAAAAGAAAAAAAAATTAGAAAGTTAGATTGCAGCTTTCTGACAGCCACCACAGGTAGTCAGGTCTAATGGAAAAGCACAACTTTTAGTCACAACTTTTTGAGAACGCAGCTAAAACACAATTTTCAAGACTGAAAAAATCCTGTTACGACGCCACACCACCACCGCACCGCCCCCCCAAATGCACCTTGAACTTCTGCGGAACTCAAGGGCCATTTACCTACATACCACCCAATTATATATATATATANTTATAAAGTTGAAACCTTAAATTCTAAACACCAAACGCTAAACTAGACAATTTTTATGTACTAGGGTTAACCAAACTAAGTGCTATGATAATGATGGCTTATGTTTGAGTAGGTATATTTGGCATTGGATCAAGAGGAGGATGACAAATAAGTGTTAATGTGTTATAACTTAGTGAATTACATATGATAATTAGGTTAATTGAGATTGACAACTTAACATCAATGAAAGCAAGAATAAAATGGTTTGGTGTATATGATTTAAGAAATGGGTAAACAAAAAACATTAATGATGGAGTTCTATATGCAGTTATATCAAATGTGAGGCAAATATTCTTATATTAGGGGAACCAGATCAATCATGCATGCCTATACATGAACTTAATTTTTAGATAAATTTAAGAAATTGATCATATACTCACGTGTTTATAGGCACTAGATGAACCAGTAAGTAGTGAATATCGCATAGTAGAAGTAGTTAAGAATAGTCTCTATTAAGAAAAGGGCAAGGGGGTTGCTCATAATTAATAGGAGATGGAAAAATTTGGATGAATAAAAGGAGACTCAATATTCTCACTTTGAAGGAGGGAACAAAATGACAAAAAATTAGCAAACATTTAGAGACATCTATCATTTGGAAAAAAAAAGGAATAAAATAATGGGAGTTAATGGGTGACCAAAGGTAATTAAGACAACTCTTCAATGATAAATAGAAAGAATAGAAAGAACTGGAGTCCATAAATTACTGAAGGCAATTAAGGTAACCATTTAGTTAGGAGGGTGACAAATAGAATAGCTAGAATTTGATAAGCAATTGGAGATATTCAAGAGTATATTTCTTTTATAATTGGGTAAATTTGTTGACTACAAGTCTGTCTCTTATCAGATGTGGGGGTGTAAACGAGCCGAAAATGGGAGGGCTCAGAGCTTGTTCATGCTTGTTCATGTTCAACTTATTTGAACTTTTCTTCGTTCAAAATGAGCTTGTGTTTGAAATAGCTCGTAAATAGCTAAGTTTGTGTTCAGCTCAATTTACATTTGAATTTGTTAAAATTAGCTAGCTTCAGCTTGATTTATAGCTACATTGTAACTTGCATATTATTTTTGTTTCAACTCATTTGACTCAAATAATTTTTTTCTTCAAAATCTTTGTTTCATCAACACTTTTAATAACAAGTGCAAATAAAACCTGAATTTTTTTTCACACTTAAATAGGATTGCTAATGGGATATCTCTTTTGTATAGGCAGTGAGGGATTAAATGCTTCAATACAGACTGAGGGTCTGTTTGGGCCAACTACAACTGTTTGAAGAAGCAGCTGTGAAACTGCTGAAAAAGAAACTGTTGTTCAAAAAACTGCGCTGGTTATTACAAAAAAAAAAAAAAAAAAGTTAGATTGCAGCTTTCTAACAACCAACACAAGTAGTCAGGTTTGATGAAAAAACACAACTTTCAGCTACAGCTTTTTAAGAACGCATCTAAAACACAGTTTTCAAGACTGAAAAAATCCTGTTACGACACCACACCACCACCGCACCGCCGCCCCAAACACACCTTGAACTTCTGCGGAACTCAAGGGCCATTTACCTACATACCACCCAATTCTATCTATATACATATATGATCAAAATAAAATTTTGGGCCTTTACATACATATAAGGGCAGAAATAATAGTAAGACAATGAAATTGTGGGGGAAAAAATGACATTTACATACATTCCGCCCAACTGTTATGTATTCACTTATGTACTGCAGTGCTTGTCTAAATCAAAGTATGTTTGGGACATTTACATACATACCACTCAAATCCTATCAATATACGTCTAATATCAAAACGCGAGCTGTTCGCTAATGATGAGCTTTTCTTGACAACCCTACTCGAGGCAATTATTCTTCTAATTGAAGAGGCGANATGTACATTTTATCAAAATATTTATTTCCAGATATATTATGTTGACTCCAACTATATTCTAGTGAACCAAGGCAAAATCATGGATTGGAGTTCTAATCTGAATCTTGAGTTGACTTTGTCAAATTCTGGCCCTTTTTTTTGTGAATTTTGCGTTTGTACCTTCAAATCAATGGTAGTTTGTATGATATTGGATTAGCTTAGGACTAAAGCTTAAATCCATGATTATAAGCCTAGTTGTCTCATTGAGCGCATTCTTCGGTCATGAACTGTAAATTTCAGCCGGCAACGTCTTCTAAGCTCTAATAACTCTTAAATATCTTTAATTCAGTCGTAGTGAAATCAAAGTTGGTGCGGTCAAGAGGTTTCATAATAATGATTTTTTGCTTAATTTGTCTCGCTTGTAAACAATGAATTTAATGTGTTTTGAAGATGTATGTGCTGCTTAAATTTTTTTTTTTTAATGCATCCAACCAGATTGCATAAATCTAGTAATTTTTCATTTAGTAAAATATTTTTTCATTAAGCAGATAAGGTATAAATCATATAAGAGAAAAATTATTTCATACGGACGGACACCGCATGCATCTTGTATGCGTTGTCCGATCCTGACCGTAAATCATGCGATCTACGGTCAGGATGTATTCCGGTGGGCCCCACCTAAAAAAATTTTTTTTTAAAAAAAATTTGAAATATATCCTGATCGTAGAACACCGTGATCTACGGTCATGATCGGACATCGCATGCAGAGATGCATGTGGTGTCCGTATGCAATAATTTCTCCATATAAGATGGCTTAAAAGCTGGAACATCACCATGTCTCGTCGAAGATTCGGTCATACCACTTTAGATATCACGTGGTGAAATTGTTGCGGTTGTCTGAACATGTAGACACAGGACGTAATAATTTCTCTTAGGATTGATGTGATATAGGATATGAAATTTGTGATCCAAATGAGCGTTATTATGCTGGAGCTAGGCTCCACTTATAACTCGTGTGGTGAGCTTATTGGTCAAGTTTCGAGTTTGATTTACCTACATATCTAAAGTTATGAAAGATTTTAAGGGGATTTTATCATAAATAGCCATTTTTTATTGGTGTACTATTACATTCTTCATCATTAACTTGTATTTCTTTTCTTTTCTTTTTTTAACTATAATTAGTTTTGTTAACCGAAGACAATATTCCATCAACCCTAAATGTTGTTTGGTGAAGTATTTTAAGAAATAATAGATTTTCATGAATTGCTTATATAACACATGGCTAAGGGTCATTTGAGATCATTTTTATTTATTTATTTTTATTTTGTTTTGTTAGTTTGTGTGCGTGTGTGAGCGCACACGCATATATATATATNAGATAGTCGTCATGGATGGAGATGGAAGACTGGATGAACTTGATTCAGCAGTATAAAGGAGTTCCAAAAACATTCAAATAGTCACTAAATATATTTGGGAAATTCTTTTCCTTAATAAAAAAGGTTTGTGATGTACATAGTCATAGTTCCTAATGGAATCAAGGAGTACAAAAATGAATAATCTAAAAAAATCTCGGTAAGAATTCAAGAATAAGAAGGCAGAGAATTTGAAAAATTTATGATCGTTGACTTGTCAAAACGATCCTTGTTCTATAACATGGAACTTATGTGGATGATTGAGTTCAATAAATGTCTGCATGGATTAAAAAAAACAATAAACTAATTTAAGGCTTTAAGTGGCTGTTCGGGCAATAAAACTCTTTGTGACTCTAGAGTTCATAATATGAAAAGAAAGGGTAAATTTATATGATTTAAAGAGCAATTGACTTCATTGTCATAATCAAATAATATTCAATATTATTCATTATTATTGTTAGGGATTTACACATTAAATAAATTATACTTGTCTTTTTTTAGAAATTGTTTTGATGATCATATTGTTGGGTAGAGCAGAGGTCAGGACAAGCGATGATGACGCAGTAATGATTGTCAACAATAAAATTTATAATTAGT
Source organism: Phalaenopsis hybrid cultivar (assembly GCA_002079205.1). Taxonomy (NCBI): domain Eukaryota; kingdom Viridiplantae; phylum Streptophyta; class Magnoliopsida; order Asparagales; family Orchidaceae; genus Phalaenopsis; species Phalaenopsis hybrid cultivar. The sequence goes on from JXCR01041637.1 coordinate 164,345, forward strand.
AATCATGATTATTTTGAAGATCTTTCTGCTGCAAACCAACTAAGTTTATGGATTAATGTTTAAATGTCAAGTTTGATAATAATAATTTTAAGAAAAAATTTGGATTAAAATAAGGATGAACAAAGAACAACTACTATACATTATAATCTTAGTAAAATGTTCATCGCTTGGGAGAAATTTAATGATAGAAAATATATTACCGATTAGTGCCTTATATAATATAATATGATTTAAAGAAGTTACAAAGATCAAATTTAAAGTTGTAAGATAATGGTGATGATAAGAATACATTTTATGTTAATTTTGTAAACAATCAGTNACTTGGGAGAAATTTAATGATAGAAAATATATTACCGATTAGTGCCTTATATAATATACAATGATTTAAAGAAGTTACAAGGATCAAATTTAAAGTTGTAAGATAATGGTGATGATAAGAATACATTTTATGTTAATTTTGTAAACAATCAGTGAAATGATGACAAGAATAGGTTGAAAGAATTATGAAAGATGAGCTGAATAGATTTATTTCTAAAAGATGTATTCATTTAATTCATTTCTTTCTAGAAGATGAGCTATCTAGATTACCTTGGGTTTGAGGGTTGACTAAACTAATCCATTGGTTGTTTCAATTTTATTCGATTTAATTAACTTACAAAATAAATATTAAACCAAATGAACACCTATTTCAACCATTTATTTAAATAAAACTAACTGAGGTTTAGATTTGGTTAGTTAGGTCTAGGTTGTTTATTGGTCAAACCTAGAGTCAAGGGGTGAGTCAGAGATTGTATATTTTTGTGGGAGGGAGTTGATTTCCTAATTCATTATCTTTATCAAATTGTCCACCCAAAATTTATGCTAATTTCGGGCAAAACTAATTAGGTTTTAGGTTATGTGTTCGTAAAAACTGATTTTAGGTTGGGTTCATGGGAGAGTTTTAGATCTTTTGAGTCAATCAACATTAGTTTTAAACTTATGTGGCCCATGGTCAAACTAGGATTTCATCCTAGCCAGCCTTGTGAACAAATTGTTCAAGTTTGGACTAAGGGGACCTACAAACTGACCTTAGTGAATGGAATTAGATTTAATTGACCTAGGAGGAACTAGATGACTTAAGGTTCACATTAACATGACGTTGTTTGAGGAGCTTGTTTAAGCTAATATGTGATTCTAATTTAATTTAGGCTAATACTAAAACTAATTCAATATAGTGTGGGTAATTTTTTTTATTACATTGTGCCTTAATTTAACATTAACCTTAAATCCTAAACTATAAATCCTAAACCAAATATTTTAAACCCTCAACCCCAAATTTTAAACCTAAAACCTAAATGTTAAACACTTAATTATAAACCTTGAATCCAAAAACCTAAACAAAAATCCAACATAACCATAAAACTTAAACCCTAAACTCTAAACCTTATAAAGTTAACACCAAATGCTAAACTAGACAATTTTTATGTAGTAGGGTTAACCGAACTAAGTGCTATGATAATGATGGCTTATGTTTGAGTAGGTATATTTGGCATTTGATCAAGAGGAGGAGGACAAATAAGTGTTCATGTGTTATAACTTAGTGAATTACATATGATAATTACGTTAATTGAGATTGAAAACTTAACATCAATGAAAGCAAGAATAAAATGGTTTGGTGTATATGATTTAAGAAATGGGTAAACAAAAAACATTAATGATGGAGTTCTATATGCAGTTATATCAAATGTGAGGCAAATATTCTTATATTAGGGGAACCAGATCAATCATGCATGCCTATACATGAACTTAATTTTTAGATAAATTTAAGAAATTGATCATATACTCAAATGTTTATAGGCACTAGATGAACCAGTATCTAGTGAATATCGCATAGTAGAAGTAGTTAAGAATAGTCTCTATTAAGAAAAGGGCAAGGGGGTTGCTCATAATTAATAGGAGATGGAAAAATTTGGATGAATAAAAGGAGACTCAATATTCTCACTTTGAAGGAGGGAACAAAATGACAAAAAATTAACAAACATTTAGAGACATCTATCATTTGGAAAAAAAGGGAATAAAATAATGGGAGTTAATGGGTGACCAAAGGTAATTAAGACAACTCTTCAATTATAAATAGAAAGAATAGAAAGAACTGGAGTCAATAAATTACTAAAGGCAATTAAGGTAACCATTTAGTTAGAAGGGAGACAAATAGAATAGCTAGAATTTGATAAGCAATTGGAGATATTCAAGATTATATTTCTTTTATAATTGGGTAAATTTGTTGACTACAAGTCTGTGTCTTATCAGATGTGGGGGTGTAAACGAGCCGAAAATGGGAGGGCTCAAAGCTTGTTCATGCTTGTTCATGTTCAGCTCATTTGAACTTTTCTTCGTTCAAAATGAGCTTGTGTTTGAAATAGCTCGTAAATAGCCAAGTTTGTGTTCAGCTCAATTTACATTTGAATTTGTTAAAATTAGCTAGCTTCAGCTTGATTTATAGCTACACTGTAACTTGCATATTATTTTTGTTTCAACTCATTTGACTCAAATAATTTTTTTCTTCAAAATTTTTGTTTCATCAACACTTTTAATAACAAGTGCAAATAAAACCTGAATTTTTTTTCACATTTAAATAGGATTGCTAATGGGATATCTCCTTTGTATAGGCAGTGAGGGATTAAATGCTTCAATACAGACTGAGGGTCTGTTTGGGGCAACTACAACTGTTTGAAGAAGTAGCTGTGAAACTGCTGAAAAAGAAACTATTGTTCAAAAAATTGCGCTGGTTATTATAAAAAAGAAAAAAAATTAGAAAGTTAGATTGCAGCTTTCTAACAACCACCACAAGTAGTCATGTTTGATGAAAAAACACAACTTTCAGCTACAACTTTTTAAGAACGCAGCTAAAACACAGTTTTCAAGACTGAAAAAATCCTGTTACGACACCACACCACCACCGCACTGCCGCCCCAAACACACCTTGAACTTCTGCGGAACTCAAGGGCCATTTACCTACATACCACCTAATTCTATATATATACATATATGATCAAAATAAAATTTTGGGCCTTTACATACATATAAGGGCAGAAATAATAGTAAGACAATGAAATTTTGGGGGAAAAAAGGACATTTACATACATTCCGCCCAACTGTTATGTATTTACTTATGTACTGCAGTGCCTGTCTAAGTCAAAGTATGTTTGGGACATTTACGTACATACCACTCAAATCCTATCAATATACGTCTAATATCAAAACACTAGCTGTTCGCTAATGATGAGCTTTTCTTGACAACCCTACTCGAGGCAATTATTCTTCTAATTGAAGAGGTGANCAAGCCAATTAAATTTTGGGGGAAAAAAGACATTTACATACATTCCGCCCAACCGTTATGTATTTACATATGTACTGCAGTGCGTGTCTAAATCAAAGTATGTTTGGGACATTTACATACATACCACTCGAATCCTATTAATATATGTCTAATATCAAAACACGAGCTGTTCGCTAATGATGAGCTTTTCTTGACAACCCTACTCGGGGCAATTGTTCTTCTAATTGAAAAGGCGACTCATAACACATAATATAAGGAGAATAAGAGAATGCCAAGATAATAATTCATGATCATCAACTTGAATCTAAAAGTAGTAGGTTGACATAATGACATATTAATTTTTCTCTTGAATGAAAATGATGAGCTTTGTAACTAAGATTAGTAGATATTTAAAGTCTTCAACTGATGGAAAAAACTTTTAAAATTTCAAGATTTTAAAATTAAAAAAAATATAAAAAACGAGAACTATGATCTATTATTAAGTCATGAGAGGTATATTTTGGTCATTATATTGTAACATTTAAAATAAAATTTATTTATATCAATAAAAATACGTCAAATTTATCTTTTTTCTTATAAAAATCATCTTGATTCATGCCCCTAGATCAACCCAGTCAACACAACTTTTGTCCATAAGTATCCAATTATTGGGCATATTATATCATTTTGAAGTTTTTGACTACATAAATTCAAAAGAAATAATGCATGTATAGAAATGATGATGGTTAGGAAACAAAATTAAGATTAGTAAAAAATGATGAAAATGTTGTATGATATTGCTATTGAAATCCTTATCTTCTTGGGAGTAATATAGTTCCATAAAGGGCCATTGAATTAGAATATTGTTTAAGCCTTAATATTCATGAGAATTTGTAGGGATCAAATTGAGAGCTCCTATAAAATAAGATTGTAATCCACCACTTTTTTATTGAAATTGCATGCTAATAACCTTCAAAATAATCAAACATTACAGGTAATCAAAGACCTTTTATATTTTATCTCCTACTTCTTAGGATTCGTTTGGAGCAGCTTGTGCGTTTCATGATAAATTGCTTATCCTGGAACGCGGTCCTCGGGCCGACCGCAGGGGTCGACCCGCGTCCTGCATGTAGTGTAAAAACCCAAACGCAATTTCAGATAAGCTGACGAAACGCGCGAACCAAACGGTACAACAGCGTTTTGAAAACGCCACCCGCACTTATAAGCTGCCGCAAACGAACTCTTNTGGGCCATTGAATTAGAATATTGTTTAAGCCTTAATATTCATGAGAATATGTAGGGATCAAATTGAGAGCTCCTATAAAAATACGATGATAATCCACCACATTTTTATTGAATTGCATGCCAATAACCTTCAAAATAACCAAACATTACAGATAATCAGAGACCTTTTGTATTTTATCTCCTACTTCTTAGAAAAAAAAATATTTTAAAAAATNGAACATTACAGATAATCAGAGACCTTTTGTATTTTATCTCCTACTTCTTAGAAAAAAAAATATTTTAAAAAATAATAATTATGATTTTAAATCAAATTTGATCCAATTACATGTTAAAATCATTGCATTATTTAAGAACAATGTAATATAAAAATAATTCATTTCAAAATTTTAATGTACTTATCTAAAAAAAAAAAAAAAAAAATTTTTTTTAGGCTCATCTNCGAACTCTTAGATAAAGAAATACTTTTAAAATAATAATTACGATTTTAAATCAAATTTGATCCAAATATATGTTAAAATCATTGCATTATTTAAGAACAATGTAATATAAAAATAATTCATTTCAAAAGTTTAATGTACTTATTTTAAAATAAAATAAAATAAAAACTTTTTTTTAGGCTCATCTTAATCACATTTCACCAGGAGCCTTGCTTGTCCTTCTCGTTCATGCAACCCATCAACATAAATAGCCCAACTGGCCACCTCGCCTCCCCTTGCCCTCCAATTAATCCCGCCTTATCTTCCCAAAGTGCAACTCCGCTGGCTCTCATGGAAGCCTCGACTATTGCAACAACCTTACCTCTCCGCCCTCTCTTTCTAGGGCCTCACTCCCGTTCCCACCTCAGCCGTTTCCGCTACCTCGGTCTCTCGATTCCCTTCTCGCGGCTCTTTGCCGCTTCTGTGAGGTCTCGGGATCACCGCTGGCAGTTCACCATTCGGAGCTCCGGCGACCGTATCACCGCTCGCCCGTCGTCGGAGTTTCGGGGGAAGAACACTGGCGGGAATGGGGGCCCCGAGGACGAGAAGCTCAGATCGCTCCGAGAGCTTTTCTCGAGGCCGGGAATAGGAATCGACGCTTACATCATTCCCTCTCAGGACGCACATCAGGTTAGGGCTTCTAATCTGATTTGATTAGGATGGGTTCGTGTTTTAATTTCCTTTAAGCATTGGTTTGGTGAGCATAAAACATGCAGAATAAGTACGGCAGTTAAGAGGATAATTTGTATTTTCGATTACATGCTATTGATAGTAATTTCGCTGCTATCATCTATGCATCTATTTTATATGTTGCTTGTTTGTTTTGGTATTATGGAGCACATCTTGTGTATAAGTTGTGCTATATGTCCTTCCATTATCCTATAAAAGCTCTTCCTGTTGTGAGCTGCTTTAAGTTAGTTGATAATAAAACGAAGAAGTTAAATTATGTCTTCAGTTTTATAATTAGCTAGTTACTACACTTAATTATAAATTAAAATAGCTGAGTAATTACTATAAATAATCAACTTTTCGTTTGTAGTTTTAGCTACTAATGAAGATTGGTTAACCATTAACATTCGATTCATTAATATAGTTTTATGATTGAAAAATTTATTATAAAAATGATTTTTATATCAAGGAAATGAATGGAACTATATAAATAGCAAAAGGATATTTATACAGTAGAGGTATTGATCCTAAGTAGCATATAGTTGAGTAACTCGTTAGTTGATTTTGTTGTCGTTGAGCAGAAAAATATGTTTGTCAAAGGCATTTTGTGATTGCTACAAATATATATGATGCAAAAGTTACAAGCATTAGTGGCAATTATGAAGTTTTCAAAGAGTTTCAAATTATAGTGAAGTTATCAATCAGCATGATGCCACTTATCATCTCTTATTGAACATGAAATGCTTTTAAATGATATTCCAAACTTCTTGGTGTATACTATTTGCAAATGATATAGTTTGCTAGGTGAGGTATCTTTTAATGTAAGTGAAATGTTAAATAATATAAGATATTCTTAAATATATAAGAAGCCTAAGATTGGTAGAACAATGATTGTGTATATGATAGTGAGTGAGCAACTGATAATTATCAGTAAATAGGCTAGATTATCAAGTAATAACTAGGCTTGATAGGTTTAATAATCTTCCTTTTGTGAAACAAAAAAAACTAAAATATATATGACGGCATAACCTCTAGAGTCATGCGCTATTGAAAGATTGAAAATTCCTTTGGATCGCTATATAATATGAGAATATTAGGGAAATCTGAAGGCAGTTGTTATAAATTGCTATTAGTTTGAATATGCTATGTGAACTTTAGTTTTGGTCAGCAAGTCACTTATACTTGAGTGTGGTAGAAACAATAATATGAATATGGATGAGTGGTAAAGCAAGGAATGTTGGAGTTAAAAATGATTACATGGGAGGTATAGTTGCAGTTGCACATATTGAATGGAAGGTAGTGGATAATATGTATAGTTGGCTTTATCATACACGGAAGAAAAAAGATTCACCAAGAAGTATTGTTGATGGAATTTATATAGAGTGATTTGAAGGGGAATAAGTTAGCCAAAGAAAAAAAATAGTAGAAATGGTGTAAAATGAGTTGTGAAATCAAGTTGTCACCTCATGAGGTACTCAACATGTAAGGATTGGAGGATTCATAAAGATGTGCTTAAACAGTGGGTAAAAGTACTACCATGAACTGCATTTATGCTAAAAGCAATTTAATGCTATTAAGATTTGTTGGGAATTTTAATTAAAGAATGCGATTAATTTTTATGAACTTAATAAATACCCCCCAATAACTATGAATCTAAATTAAATGGATGTTATCAAAGCTAATTAACTACATTTTCTAATTAACTTTGGGCATGCCTTCAATATTTAATGTTATTATCAATTATGTATCCATAAAAGGAGGGATTTTATTTAAGACTTTATATTTGAAATTACCTAGATTCATGTTATGGAGTGACTTTTGATTAAGACTAACTGTTTGAATAATATGCTTATTTGGAATAATTAATTTATTTCATCAAGCACATGCTTTTTGTCTATAGCACGGTTAAGTCAATTTGTTTTGGATTCAATTTTGAAGTAGGTAGGACCAAATAGTCCCCTTTTGCATGCACATGATAAACATTCTTTTCCTGAAAAATGTTTCTGGTTTATAATATTTAGATGTATTTTTCCTAGATTTCTAGTCATTTTAGAATATTAGTTCATGAGGGTAGTTTTCATGTTTTTCAATGCGAAAAATTACTATCTTCTATGGTGGTCCTACTCTACTAACATTTTTAGTTATCCTTATTACCATTTGGGATTAGCTTCATGAATCCTTCTTTTTCGCTCTTTATTCTTTCGTGCAACATGGTGTAATTGCTCTATTATGCACAAAATTTTTACAACATTTATCAATATCATTTTTGAAATGTTATTCTTTTTCTTGATTCTAGCATACTCATTTCATTTATCTTTTTTATTTCTACATCTTTTGCACTCCATTATACATGCCCTATTAACCATGTCGAAGTCTTATTTCTACTACATTTAGTAGTGTTCATTATATTGCCTCTCAAATATTTACATTCCCCACTTCTTCCTTAGTTTTGCTATAAATTCATTTTTGGGAAATTTACATACGTAGCATCGTATTCTTATTCATTGACATATCTCACACCTAAACTTTCATATTTTCATATATGACACTTTGGTGCTTTAAACCTATGCATGAAAATGTGTATTTCACTTTTGAAAAGTGATAATAATGTTATTTTTGATGTGATACATAAGAATTGTGTGCTATGTGTGTAAATATGAAAGGTTAGGGTGAGATATGTAAATACATAAGAATTGTGTGTTATGGTTGTAAATGCCTGTTCATTTTTATGTTTTCATTTCTAGCATGCCACACTTAGTTATTGTGAAATTTAGGAGGAAACATTTTCAGAGGAAAAAAACTTTCTAATTTTTTGATTGAACTAAAACAAGAAAATAACAAATATATATACAACTCAGACTAACCCTCATATAATTGGAAGAAAATTCAAATTATCATGATATGAAGGAAAGAAATAAAAATGCAATAATGGATAACTAAGGGAGAATAATTTCTCCATCACAAATGTAGCAGCGGACCTATGGTTTCCTAAACCGTGGTTGACACATGTGGCCCATCGTTATATGTATATCAATAGTTACAATACACATAATATATGATATCCTCATTTTACTTTTAGTTTTACAAAACCTAAGTACAAATTCCTATAATATTCTCTTGCATAGTTGTTTTGAGGTGCGTCTCCATTTTACTTTTTTAGTTTGATCATCATTATAACCCTGCTCTGTTAGATCAAATGCACGTGAATCTCTCACATCTTGATATCATTAATTTCAAATTTCATGTTCATGAATAATGAATATTAAATGCTTTATATTATTCTTTTAATTTCAAGGCTCTTATTATTTATATGTTTTCTAAATTATTTTAGTTTTTTAACTTCAAAATATTTCATTAATTTGAACTATGCCATCGGTTTATAATATATACTAAGGTAACTTTGAATATCCTTTCAAGAATCTCTATAAACAATATCAGAAGATTCTAAAGTAATGTTGCTCAATGTAGGGGTGTAAACGAGCCGAACATCAGCAAGTTGAGCATTTTTTCGTCTTCGTGTTCGGCTCGCTTATAACTATTTGTGTTCAAAATTAGCTCTTGTTCGATAATTTTATGTTCGTGTTCAATTCAAATTGAGTTTGATTTGTGTTCGATTAAAATTGACTCGATTTAAGCATGATATTTTGGCAAAATAAATTTTATTGAGTTCAAAATTTATTTGTGCTTTGCTCATTTTTTTTTTTTAATTTTATTTATGTTCAAACTCATGCTCGAAATGGTTGGAGGATTAAGGCAAGAGAAGTCCATCAATACGACTGGAGAAACGCCTTCAATTTGAGCAGTATTTAAACAACAATGGAATATTCATTTTTCTTAAACATACGATGTGGGACAAATAAAGATAGGCAACACTGCCACCAAGATTTTTTTCTTTTTAAGCCAATTTGCTTGAGTTAAAAATAAAAATATCTATCATATTTGGTCATTGTGCTTGGCATTATTTAATTCAAATTTTATGGCAAATTGTTCTGTTTCATTTTCTTATTATTATTTTTTATTTTTCCCTCTTTCAGAAATATACATACCACCCAACTGTTATGTATTTACATATCTAACTCCTAAATTAAGTTTGTGCTTTATTTTAGGCCCATTCACATACATTTACATATTCAGCACTTAAACTTAAACTTTTTAAAAGTATACCACTTAAATAAATTTTTAAAATAATAAAATTTAACATTTTTAATGCACATAAAACTAATTTAAAAGAATATAAATAAATATTATTTTTTAATTATTTTGAGCTAGAACGTGCCAAACATGAACGAACAAACCTATAGTCGTGTTTGACTCGTTTATAAATCAAACTTAAAAAAATTGTTCATGTTTCATTCTTAACGAATGAATCGAACACGAGTTATTTAACGGCCGAATACGAGCTATTCACGAACAATGAGTTTTTTTTATAGCCCTAGCGGAATGATATGAATTGAAAATTCTTGTGTTACATTCCAACATATCTTAATTTTGTTTAGTAATCCGTTATATTCATCTTTGCATAAGTTGTCTAAAAATGATTTTTTTTTTATCAAAATTATTTTAGCAAAATACAAAATCTTTAGGTATGAGTAACATGTTTTAGTATCATCATATTAACCTTATCCAAGGTTCAAACTATTGAAAAAAAAAAGGAAAGAAGAAAAGTACATAACTTTAACATATATTAAACTCTTTTACACTTCTAATATGCATCCTTAGTTGTGAAAGCCTTAGATTAGTAGGGATGCTACTTTTGAATAAATTTCGATAAGTCTTATACTCCCAAAATTTGTGAGAAATAATCTATCTAAATTACTTATGATATACACATTGAAATAAAACTCACATTTATAAGGTACTCCAATTGCTTAAGTTACAACATAATCAAAACTACTCACTTTTTTTTTTCTAGAGTATTCTTGTTGATTCACCTACTAATCAAATTATTGGCATGAATTTAAATGAAATTTTTTTTAGCAGCATAATATCTCTTGTAGCACCTATAAAAAAGTTGTACTCCAACAATGAGCACATATCAACACACATAGAAAGCATTTAGTTATTCCTTCAATTTTTGAATTCCTTGAAATTGGAATTGTCCGCAAATTTTATAATCATGATTATGAGTGGATTGAAAAATCAAATAAATAGGATTAAATTGGAAATTAAAATGTAACAAAGAGTTCAATAAGTTGATCCTTGATGCCAAAGAATCAAGTTGATAATATCAAAGAAAAGAAATGATATTGAATTGCATGTTGATTCCATATATACATAACATTTACTCGTTTGTATTGGGTTTGTCAAATCAAAACCAAAGCTTTTGTCACTTAATTATTTGAAATATTTCTTAATTTTTTCATTTTTAAGTTAGCATTATTTGTTGGCAAATACATATGCTTGTCACGATCTGACTCATGAGCTTGGTGAGAATTATCGGTCTGATGGAAGAAAACTATCTAACAGTTTTATTGTCTAATTAAAATGAAATCCAAAACAAAAAAAAGAGTCATTTTATTTATAAAATTTTAATTTACTATGGTTCTTGTAGGTTTTAGTTTTATAATTGACATAAAATAAAAACTGAAATAAAGTATCTATCAACCTGCACTCTTCGACGCTTGTACACATACCCTCTAGGATTTATCTATCCAATAACAAGTTTTTCTATTAAATATTAACAACTGAATGTTTCAGTTAAACTACCTAGTGGACAAATATATCTAAATTACCATAATTGTTATTTTAAAAATATTTTTATAAAAAATAATATAAACAACAAAAAGTCTGTGTTGTAGACATAAAACAATAAATAAAACAATTTTCTGTATATTTTCATTTATTTTTATTTTATTTTTTGTTTTTGAGAGTCATCGTCTAAGCATATACTTTAAAAAATATACGTTTATGTTTTCCAACCCCCCAAATTGAGAGACATTGATTTTCTTTTTCATTTTTATTTCTATTTTCATTTTCATTTTGTATACTGTTACATCATTTTCTCAGCCAGTACCATCTGGGTGTGACTCTACATACATGAATGTATCATATTTATTCTTTTTCTTATATCTAACATTTAAAAAAACATGAACTTAGAATTTTAAAAGAAATGCTAGAACCTATAAAAGAAAGTGTAATTACTTTATTAAATAAACAAATTTATTATAAAATAAAAAAAATACCTGTACAGTATAATCTGCTATCCTTTTCTATGTCCAATTAAATCTTTTGGTGTACCTATAGTAATACATTAGACATAATTAGCTTCTATTTAGCTTTCCCTTTTTATATTATTACTACAATATATTTTTAATAACCAGTCACAAACTATTAAAGGTAATTACATGTAAGTGTAGTTAACTTCAACAATGAAATAGATCTTTAACCCTAGTTGTTTTAGTACATCTGGATTATTATCTATAGTTTAATTTCCCTTATATATATATATATCTTAGATTAAGATAACAAAATTTCATCAATTAACTTTCATAATTCTGTTTTACATGACATTCCTAATTTTTTTGGCATGTTTTGTTTAAGAGCAAATTTATTATGCCTTAAACTTAGGGTGCGGTCTTCTTAAAGTTTTAATTTAGCTTAACACTAATTGATTAGAAAAATAATATTTAATTATTAAAATCAACCACATATCTGAATTTCTTTCTCACAACAAAGCCCCCTTTTTCTATTCTAGCCTTCTCACCAATTATCTTAAACAATTATTAACAAAATTGCAAAATTTTTAAAGTTTTTCTAAAATTTTGTTTAATTAATTTGGAATCATAATTTTCTAATATAATGACTAAAATAATAACAATAACTTCACATATTAAACTTCAAATTTCTTACCTAAGCCTATAATTCTTTGATTTTGAGCCTTGTCGTGAATACAAAACTTTAAGTTCTCGATCGAACATGTTAGGCTTGCGGATAAGACTCTCTCTTACTTAATTCATATGTTGGAGGATTCAAAAAGCTCGATCGAACCTCTCGGTCCAAAAAATGTAACACAATAGTGAAGGCCGCTCAGGTTCCCATCTTCTCCCTCACAGTTGTTTGAAATTGCACTCAGAGGGCTCGCGTGAGCCGCTACCTCCCTCGTCTGTCGTTCAGTTAGAGCACGAGAATCCCTTCAATAGAGCCCTAGAGGCGTTCGATCGAGTACCTGGAGCCACTCGAACCTCCCTCTTCTTTTTCTTCTTCAATTAGGGCACAACTTCTTCGGTTGCCTCCGGTTCACGGTGTCGCTGGCTTTGCACGACAAGTTGAGTCGCACCTTTCTCCCCCCCTTCTTCTTCCTTTCTATTCAACTTCTGCTTCCTCCTCCTCTTCTTCTTCTTCATCTGCTCTCTATCTCTCTGTTTCTCTCTCTCTCTCTCTCTCTCTCTATCTCTCACACATACGCAGACACACATTCTCTCTCGCTTTCTTTGTCTTGCGCGGTGGATACAAATGAGAAGATGAGGAATGATCCTCATATTAGATCTCCCACGGGTGGTGAGAGGCCTCCTCGATCGACACTTGTGAAGCAGGTGTTGTAATAGAATTTTTTTTTTATGACTAAGTTCATTAAGTTTTTTTAGAAGGGTATTATTACAATATGTTAATGGTTTGTTCACTCATGCAGTGTGCTCTTTGTTCTTTGTAGTATTAACACTTTGCATGATTTTGTTTTGGCATCAAATGCCTACACTAGCATAGATGCATCATCTCGTGCTCAACTCTTTTTCTTTTAGCACATTTAGCATCACACCCCTTTTATTCTGCTAAACTTAAAAACCATTTATTCATGCATAAAAAATTGTGGCCACATCATATGTTTTGGACAAATTTCGGATTTCATTATTTTAGCATATTTTCTTCCATAAATATAAAAAATGTATCTTTCCTAAGATAAATTTTTTTCTCACATTATTTATTTAAGATATATCTCTTGTCTACTTTTAGAGTGAATTTATTGCAGAATGCTTTATGAGAAGAACATACCTAACAGGCTTTGATGGTAGTGCTGGAACTGCTGTGGTAACCAAAGATATGGCTGCCCTATGGACTGATGGTCGCTATTTTCTTCAGGTAAGTCGCCAGCCTCATGCATTTGATTGAGCCGTGCTAATGAGACATAGTATTTGAAATCAATATGTATATTTTTATCTTGNAGATAGACTCAATAAAATGTAAAACATGCAAAAAAAACAAGTAGTTAGAGACTAGCCAGTTTAGTCCTGCCTCTTCCTCTAGTTTTACTAGCGGAAGCAGATAACAAAATTTGAAGAGTCGTGCCATTGTCAGAAGTCACCAAAGTATCATCCATTAAGTTTCCAAGTTGGAGTGAGCACCCAGCCTTCTTCTGCCGAGAAGTGTAAACCTGTCATTCTTCATCGGAAAATTGGCTTATGTGATATTCGATCTGATTTGATGTTAGCACCGCAGTAGGAGGAAAGACAGTCGTTGCCACCGTGATATGTTTCAATGTATGTGAAGTGTGTATTATTACCTCTGCATCTGATGCTACCTGAATAGGAGCTGCGGGACTATCCTGATTTTTAGTTCGAGCATTATCCGTTGTAGTATGGCCGTGAGAACGAATCTCAGGGGTAGACACCAACTCCTGTCTTGTAGTAATTTCTTCCTCAGGTTGGTTGTCATCAGGTTTACTGGGAGCGCGTTCAGGCACATGGGGTGCATTAATAGCGTGTTCCTGCTTTTGATTGTTGGTTCTCAACTGTGGGTGCCATTTGAAACATTTCTCCTGCGGGTGTCCAAACATCTTGCAGTGCTTGCAGTAGTATGATTTTTGTTCCATAATGATTTTTTGCCAATAACCATTGTGAGTAGATCCAAGCCAGACTTCTTCTACATCCGACAGTGTAATATCTCGTTCAATCAAAATCCTTGCAATAAATGGCCTTGAGAAATGAACTGTAGATAAGTCTACCTGCAAATGTTTTCCAAGGATAGTCCCAATTGCATATAAGATAGGTAAGTCAAAGAAATGAAGCTTGAGGTCAAGTAATGAGAACCAGATAGGTGAAATTGGGGGTTCTTGACTGAGATCAAAATTGGGGGTCCATTTGAGCAATTTCATTTGTTTGCCCTCAATTGTAATGAATTTCTTTGAGAAAATCCTCCTGTAATCATTCTCTGTGCTCAGCTGTATCATAACATGCCTTCCGTCAAAATGACCCACCTGCCAATTCCCAACCAGTTAAGTCTTAAAAAACCTTCCTGATTGTGTTCGTCTTAGGGCAACCTAATTGGAACTTTCCAACTAGTGTAAATTTGTATTTTCCTGGACGAGTTGAAATTTCAACGTCAGAAAAGAAAATTGCTGGTTTGCCATCTTTTTCTTTACTTTTTTGATGAGATTGCAATTTTCATTTCCAACAACAGAATCATGGTAAATCTGCGAGAATACTGTACTATCTGTGAGTTGAAAAGGGAAGCTGCGTTTGTGAATCACTGTAGCATAGAAGGGTTTGGCGGGGTTATCACAGGCGAGGGCAGCAGTGTAGGAAAACCCTTAGGCCATTACCGCATCCAGTGCCAACCTGCAGCACAGTGAGAAGCTGCACGAGTGTCGAACAGCTCTGTCGCAGAGGAGACGCAGCAGCGTGCTACTCTGTCGCAGAAGTCGCAGAGGAGACGCAGCAGCGGGCGGATCTATCGCAGAAGCAGACCGAAGAGACACAGCAGAAGGAAGGTGTCGAGCGATCGAGCGGCTCACGAGACGCAGCAGAAGGAGCTGCTCTATCGCAGACGAGACGCAAGCACGACCGCAACTTTGCTACTAGNCATGTCCAGGAGACCATCCAACTAAAGCAAAAAGATACGGGCTTAAAACCGATCCTTGATGTAATCCAACAAAAATAGGAAAATAATTGGTCAATCCTCTTTCAGTTCAAACACAAGTAATGACTCTAGTGTACATATCTTTAATGATTTGAATATAAGTCATATTAACACCTTTCTTCTCGAGAACTCTCCAAAGGATATCTCTTGGAACTTTATGGTAAGATTTTTCTAAATTAATAAAAATCAAATGTAGATCCTCCTTATTATCTCTGAGCTTCTCCATCAAACCTCTCAATAAATGTATAACTTCCATAGTAGACCTGCCTGGCATAAATCTAAATTGCTTATGAGAAATCTTTGTAATAAAGTATGACACATCAACTTAATTCCTCTATAATTGGAACACTCTTGTGCATCCCCTTTATTCTTGAAAATGGGGACCAAAATACTTTTCCTCCACTCCTTAGGCATATTTTTAGTTTTTAAAAAAATATTAAGGAGTTTAGTAAGCCAAGAAACTCCCACGTATCCTAAAAATTTCCACACTTCACTTGGGGGATATCATCAGGTCCTACAGACTTTTCACCATTGGTTTTTTTTAAAGCCTTCTCAACTTCTTTTTTACGAATATGATGGTAAAATTGAAATGTTTTATTATTATTAACGATATTAAGATCACTAAGGTCGATCGTATTTTCATAAGATCCATTAAAAAGTTTGTCAAAATAACTCACTCATCTATGTTGAATATCTTTTTCTAAGAAAAATACTTTTTGTTTTTCATTTTTAATACACTTTATTTGAGTTAAATTTTTACTTTTCTTTTCTCTTTGTTTTGACTTGTTTATACACATATTTTTCACTCTCCTTAGTATCTAATTTGTTATAAAGTTCACTAAAAGTAGAATTTTTAGCGTCACAGATTGTTCTTTTAGACTTCCTGCGGACCGTTTAATATTTTTCCCAGTTCTCTTGGTTTTTACATTTTTAACCAATTTTTTTAACATATTTTCTTATATTTCTTTTCTTCTTGCACATTATTATTCCACCACCAACTATTTTTATTTATAAAACCTTTTTGTTTTGATTCTCCAAGTACATATTTTGCTACTTGTTTAATAGTATTTGTTACTTTATCCCACATAACATTTACTTCTTCATCAAGTTGATTTCTATAAAAGTATCTTAGATTTTACTCATTAAAATAATTTTATTTGTGTCTTTTACGTTCCCCCATCTAATTCTATGATGATGAGTCATAGTATTCTTTATTTTACAACCCTTCATCTTAAAATCTAGAACTAATAATCGATGTTGGGTACTTAAATCCTCACTTGGAATGACTTTACAATCTTTACAATTTTGACGATATTTTCTTCTCATAAGAAAATAATCAATTTCTATTTTTTTAGATCCATTCTTATAATTCGCTGTGTTAATTCAAATTCTCAAGCAATTTCCTAAAATTTATGTAAGAAACATTTTCTTTCACTTAAACTTTTAATTTTGAGTGCAGATTTCAAATTCAAATCTCAAATATGATTTCAAATAACAAATTAAATTTGGTCTCTATAGACACTCGAATTTAGGTTCAAATTTTTAATTTGAACCTAGTTTGACAAGTTTTGTAACATCCATAATGGTAAGATTAAATTTTCAAAAGTATCACTATGGATGGCTATATTTTCATGGGGTTGAATCTATCATACATCATGTTTATGTAGACAACTTAATCACAAAAAGTGACTATTTTGTCATCTTTATAGTAAAATACTNGAATATGTCTAGTTGGTTGTGACAAAGAAGCTTACGGCTTTCGCTTTAGCGGGTGCATGCTCGACTTTGATGAGTAAAAGATAACTCCGATGATCTACCTTTGATGCTTACCGATGCTTAATGTTTAAAATTGCACAATTGGACATTGAGGTGTTTTCCATTCGTGTGGCGAGGCACAAGCTTTGAGACAGTCTAAGGTGTAAGCCTCACAGTTTCAAATTGCTTTAGTCAAAATATTGAGATAAAAATAATACATCACATCATAACTTTTATCTATGATTTCAAGATTTCAAGACTTCAAGACATATATAAGTTATGATATATTTAATATAAACATATTTAATATAGATGTAAGTTATGATACAACAACAACAACATGCATTTATTTCACTAAGTGCGGTCGGCTACCTGAATCCTTTTTCTCCATTGTGTCCTATTGAGTATCATGTTTTCATTTAATCATAATAGATTAAGTTCATTTTTTATGCAATAAGCCCAAGTCTCTTAGGTCTACTTCTGCCTTTCTTAACATAGGTTGAATCTAAAACATTTACTCTTCTAACCGAATCATCATATGACCGACATTTAATGTGATCAAATCATCTAAGATGACTCTTTCTAATCTTATCTGCAACTGGAGCTACACTAACCCTTTCACGGATATATTTGTTTCACATTTTATCTCTAATTGTCAAACCACTCATCCACCTAAGCATTCTCATCTCAACTTCACTTAACTTTGTTTTATGCTTCTTTTTTAAAGGCCAGCATTCTGCACCATAAAGCATTGCGGCTCTCATTACCATCTTTTAAAGTTTTCCTTTAAGTTTAACCTGCACTTTTCTTTCTTATAATAGACCTGATGTATTTTTCCACATCAATTAACCAACCTAAATTCTATTAATAACTTCTCCATCTATATCACCATCACTTTGAACAATAGACCCGAGATATTTAAAACGTTCACACCTTTTAATGATTTGATCACCCATAGTTACAACTCTGCTATGAGAGCTACTACTAAAACTGTATTCCATGTATTCAACTTTTAGATCTACTCAAATGAAGACATCTAGACTCTAATGTAGACCTCCATAATTTACGTTTTTCTGAACTCCTCTAGTTTTATCCATCAAAAGGATATCATCAGTGAAAACATACACCATGGCATATCCTCCTGTATATGTACAGTAAGAGCATCCATAACTAAAGCAAAAAAAAAAAAAAAGGGCTTAAAGCTGATCTCTGATTTAATCCAAATGTAATAGGAAAATTCTCGTTCAATCCTCTTTCAGTTCGAACTCAAGTAATAACTCTAGTATATAATCTTTAATGACTTTAATAAGTCATATCAACAGCTTTCTTTTCTAGAACTCTCCTAAGAACTTCTCTTGGAACCTTATTGTATGTTTTTTCTAAATCAACAAAAATCTATGTTGACCCTCCTTATCTCTCTGTACTTCTCCATCAAACACTCAATAAATGTACAGTTTCCATAGTAGACCTGCCCGTCATAAATCCAAACTGATTATGATAAATCTTTAGATCACTTCTTAACCTATGTTCAATTGCCATCTCCCATAATTTTGAAGTATGACACATTAACTTAATTCCTTTATAATTTGCACACTCTTATGCATCCCTTTTATTCTTAAAAATGTGGATCAAAATATTCTTTTTCCATTCCTCATACATCTTTTTAATCTTTAAAATAATATGAAAGAATTTAGTAAGCCAAGAAATTTTCAAATCTCCTATATATTTCCACACTTCAATAGGGATATCTTCTGGTCTTATTGATTTTCCACAATCATTTTCTTAGAGCCTCCTCACATTTCTTTTTACTAATACGACAATAAAAAATTAAACAAAAGGGGTGTACACAGTAGTGAAATTGCGATGAGGCATCCTCTTAAACAATATGAGGCATATGCTTTGCCTGAGCTTCTCAAGGCATACGCCTCAAAGCGTTTTTCTTTGGAATTGTGCTTAGGCAGTCCTTAAAACATGCCTTAGATTATGCAATTTTAAACATTGTTGATGCTCGGCTTTAACGAATATTTGATGCACATTCGATGTTCGATTTTGACAAATTTTAGAGTGAACTTAGAGATGATGAGTAGAGACGGCTTCGACTATGAGGTATAATTAGGGCTGCACATATATTATAATTTTCTACTTTGTGTTCAGTTTTTTTTTAATTATGCTTTTATTTGATGCCATGTCGAGGTGTGTTCTAGTCATGTCCGGGCCAAAAAAAATTCAGACACATATTTTGTGGTGTCAGACAAGTGTTGGGGCATGTCAGAGCCGTGTGTGTGTTTGATACATATCCGACACGGGCACAACACATTTTTATAAGTGTCGCTGCCGCGTAGAGAGGAATTATGCAAAGCTATTCTTTGGATCATTGAGAATATAAAGAAGTCTCCCAAAAAAAAAGTTGCTACATACTAAATATGAGCAAATGGATATTGAAATGATCTCTGATGACTATTATTTTTGCCTTACTAAAATTTCAACTTTTTGATATCGCATCTTTGTTGGAAGAAATTTGGTCATTTGGAGAAAGAAAAATAATTGTGGCTGGGTTTATTGGAGTCAAATGTAGAGCTATGATATATTCTGCATATGAATTAATGTGGATTAAAAAAGAGAATTTGGTTTCTCTATTTTTCTATCTATGATTTTATATAGTGAGAATC
>JXCR01041644.1:2637-26979 GCA_002079205.1 Phalaenopsis hybrid cultivar
AAGAAAACCAGCTGATGCAAGTTATTTGTTATCTCCTTTGAATTTGCACAGTATTACGACATCAGAAAGGAATGTAAGGGCAGCTTGTGTTATGATTTCTCAAACATGGAGAAATTCCTTGATCTAAAGCCAGTCAGAGAATCTCTTGGAGTTGGTGAAATAGAATTTGTTTCATGCAGCCCCACTGTATATGAGGCCATGCTAGCTGACTGGATGAAGAACTTGGAAGTGGGCATCCCTGCTCTTCTTGAGGACGGCATCAATCTGCTTATTTATGCTGGGGAGTATGACCTTATATGCAACTGGCTTGGTGAGTCTTTTCTCACCCATTTCAATTTTATTTTCCTTGGTTGTATATAAGTTCTGCTGTGCGAATCATCTACTATTGAATAAACACACTTTTATCTTTCCGCGCTTTTATTTGATAATTGTAGACGCTTATTTCTACAAAATGGAATTTTTATTTGCTGGAGAAGAAATTGTTGAAATTCTGCTTGAAGCATGTTAGCCATGAACTTATGTGCTTAGGCTGTAGCTTGAGCTTAAGCTTAGGATTTATGAATTTTTCTGTGCTCCCCCCTTTCTTACTTATAAAGTTTATTTGTTGCTTCATTTGGGTTATTATTTTCATGTTGCTGCAATGCGACATGTGCTTTATGGTTTGATTTTGTGATAATTATAACTTTTATATGTGAGTGGACTATGTTTGAATCGGCACTCTGCATAATATAAATTCTCCAAATTGGGATTTGCAATATTATATCTTGTAGGGAATAAATATATCTTTTAATTTACATAAAGTAGCTAGCTTCGAATTCTGTTTGGGAAATTCTGCACATAATGTTTATGGATATGATAAATCTATGGTCTGATGGTATTCTATGAATTCATTTATTTTTAGTTATGGTATGCTTTGGTGATCATTGTAAGGATTAAAGTCTCATGGCTGAATTTGGTAATGTTGTGCAGGAAACTCGAGATGGGTTCATGCCATGGAGTGGTCTGGTCAAGAAGCATTTGTCTCATCATCTGAGAAGCCATTTACTGTAGATAGCAAGGAAGCTGGAGTGTTAAAGAATCATGGTCCTCTCACTTTTCTCAAGGTATGATCATATTTTAAATGTATATGATTTTATGTATTTCGCTCAAATCTTTTGTATTAGTTATTTATTACCCTTATTTATTAGCTCTTACAAAATGCCATCATGGGTGTTACTTTAAATGTAATGTACTATAAATTTAATAGAATATATTTTTAAATTCACTTGAATAACAGAATCACAACTTGTGTTGGATCCAATCGTCTAGAATTTTTAAGACCAAGCCCAATCACAAGTACATTTGGTAGATTAACGAAGACCAACTTAAGTTTTTGCCAAAACAGTTCTTGATTAGGTGTGTTAAGATGGGTCAAGAGCCTCCTCAAGCCTCTTTTAGGGGGTACTAGGCTGAGGATTATTTAATTCATCAAAAATTAAATTTGATTACTGATTTATTAACGCATTAGAAGGAATTTAGTAACTATTTCGGGTGCTATATTACTTGAGCAACATCATATGTTTTGGGTGATGTATACATCTTAAGTTCCTATATGCTATTCTCTTATTTGCAAGCTCGGTGACCTCTAATATGTGAAGTCTTGTAAAGAAGATAAATGAATCAAGCCAATTTTTTTAGAAGTGTGCTTCACGAGAAAAGTAAAGCGCATGAAGACAGCTTTGCTTCGCTGAAGTGCGCTTTGAAGGCCGAAGTTAATTTGTAGGTTTTTTGTAATTTTTATGTTTTAATTGTCGCAACAAACTATTAGAAATTGCTTAAAATTTTAATATGTAGGTTCATCCTCAACGTTTGCCTTCAAGTTTACTATTATACCACATCCTTTTTTATTTTATATCAACTTTTAATTTATATATTATACTTTATAATTGTTAATGAATATATTTATACATCAATAGTTTTATATATCCTATCAGCTCTTTCGTTAATAAAAGCTCCGCTTCACCCTACGCTCGGCGCTTTGAATTAAAAATGAAGCGGCGGGCATTGCATTATGCTCTATGCTTTGATAAAACAAATCAACAAGGTATTAGATTTGTTTAAGCTTGTGCACCTTTGAGAGATTTATTTTGAATGCAAGGAAAAGTTCATGGATATGTGCACTTGAAATAAATTTCATTTTAAAAAATGTTCTTGAAAGTGGAAACTAAAAAAAGAAGAAAAAGAAAATTCAAATCAAATGACTGAAATTCCTAACCTTCTCATAAACTGTTGAAATGTTATTTCAATTTTTTTCTTAAACTTTTGTAAAATCCCAACATTTTTTAAATATTTCCCTCTAACATGTTACCCCACAGGTTCTTAACGCTGGACACATGGTTCCCATGGATCAGCCCAATGCATCACTGGAGATGCTGAAACGATGGATGAATGGAAACCTGGTTGATGCTACTTCAGAACCTCAAGGCCTGGCTTCTGATATGTAAGACAATAAACACCTTCCATGTTTCTATCATACAATGAATACATGTTTTGTTTAATACTTAGCTGTTGGCAATGTTTATAATCCATTTTGATTGAATTGTAATGTGGTGAACAAGGCCATGTTTTTATTTTCAGCGGTGTAATACATTTTTGTATAACACTAACCACATATCGCCTTCTCAATTCTGTATTTGTCATTACTTGATGTAATGTTATGCAACTAATGTTACAAAAATGGAGAAATTATTCAGTCCGGAGACCGCATGCAGGGTTACCTGCGGTAGCAAATAAAAAAGCGACACCTGGAGTTATTGGCCCACCATCAAAAAAATAAGAGAAAAATTGTTTTTACAGTGCGACTCGTCCCGAGCCCTGCCCAATATCAAAAAAACGTCTATTTGTCACCTTTTGATAAATTGTCATTTTAGATCCTGCCAAACTGGAGAAAAGAAGTTTCATCTTTAATTCCTTTTAGAGTTCAGGAGTTATTTTCTATTTTCATTTGCGTTCGTATTCGGAATCGTGTTCGACATCTAGGGTTCTTCCGATGGATTTCTCTCTCGATAAAAAAATGCTGATGGAATCGCAAAATGATTGCGAGTCATGCCAATGAGTTGAGCTTATTAGCTGAGGCAAGATGTGTTCCACAGGTGAACTTATTTCTTTCTATTTACTGGTGCTATTAATGACGACCTACTGATTGGAATATTCAAGAGCTATTCTGGTTTGATTACTATATGATTTGATTGCAACATTACTGTTATGTTGGAGGGTGGACGTGGTGTTAGTTAGGTATTATCTTGATGTTTAGGGTTAAGGGTTTAGAATCATAATACAACCATAATAACAGTAAAATAACACCAGAATGAAAAAATCACTTATATCATCTTAATATTACCATAATAACACCATAATAACACCAAAATAGCACGGTCGCTTTGAACTGTACATTTGTGTTTTTATAATACCATATACAACCATAATTGTATTCCATATGTTATGATATTATTATGGTGTTATGTTGTTTTTGTAATTAGTGTTATTCTCGTGTTATTATGATTATATTATGGTATTATTGTTGTATTATTGATTTTGAACTACTTTTGTGTTATATTATTTATGTATTATTATGGTGGTATTATTTCTGTATCATTTTATACTAGTCTTATTTGATTTATTAATTGGTTTTGTTGTCTTATTTTTGCCATCTAATGGTGATATATTGAATATTGCAGTTCTCGAGCCTGTAACTGTGTGCGTTAATTCAATTGCGGAAAGCTTGCTTTGCATAGTGGTTCATAATGAGAAAGAAGCCTATGAACAATATTGTGCATATGCACACCAAATTAGATTTACTGTGCGAAAGAACCACCGTTTTTGATCGAATTCAAAAATGATTAAGACAAATGATTTCATTTATGGTATGACTGATTTCAAGAAAGAATTGAATAACAATTTGACGGTGAAGTACAAAAGATGGGACACAAGGACTGATTATCCATTCATGATCTGATATGTCGTCGATGTCGAAGGTAACTGGTCGGTTAATAAATTTATAGAAAGTCATAACCATCATTTGGCGGCGGACGGTGACAAACATCTATTGTGTTCCAACAGAAAGATGAGTGATCTCAATGCATAAGTGCTTAGATCAATGCACAATCAGTGATTAAAACAAACGATGCATTTAATTTTTTTGCTACAAAATTCGGGGGTGTGGAAAATCTTGATTGCACGAAGATGGATGCTTATAATTTCATAAAAAGAGAGAAAAGTTAAAATTGAACATGGGGACGTTGAATTTCTTTTAAAGTGATGAGATATCCAGAATCGATTACGATTGCCTTGGGGATGTCATATTATTTGATACAAGTTATAGACTTAATAAATACAATTTATGTTGTGCTCCTATTGTCGGTGTGAACCACCACAGACAGAATGTTATATTTGGAGTTGACTTTTTTGTCAGATGAAATAGTTAACTCATTCAAGTGATCATTCAAATCATTTATCCGGATAATGGATAACAAGCATCCGAGATCAATATTCACTGACCGGGATCAAGCAATGATCATAACCTTTGAAGAGTGTTTTCTGCACACCAGACATAGATTATGTCAATGACATATTTACAAGAAATTGTCTTCAAAAGTCCATTGTGGTGTGAGCATTAAGAGAGTCAGTGAGTTTTTTTTACAAATGCATGGGTAGATGCAACTCCGATGAGTTTTAAGAAACCAGACGCACAATGATTGAGCTAGGAAATTTACATAACAATGCTTGGTTGAATAGTTTGTACAATATCAGGCATAAGTGGTCAACGATCTTCAATATAGAAATATTTGGGATGAGAATCCAATCAACGCAAAGAAGTGAATCCACGAATAACATCTGTCATGGTGTCTCCAAGCCAACAAGTACCCTCACTGAAAGTTTCTTGGGTCTTGAAAATGTCATGAAATTTTGGTGAAGGAATGAGAATGATGAAGATTTTAAATGTGAACAATTTGTAATTGTTCCCGCTGTAAAAAGTAGTCCCGTGTTGAGGCAAGGTGCTTTAGTGTATACGAGGAAGTTATATTCAATATTTAAAGCAGAGTTGCTACATGGTTTGTGTGGACTTACTGTAGAGTGCTCAACCACCGAAGATTCTGAATTTTACATTAGAAACTTAAATAGTAAACACACATACAGACCCTAGATTGTGAAAGTTGACAAAAGTAACTCTGAAATTACATGCAATTTAAAAAAAATTGAAATGATGAGTTTATTATGTGCTCACACTCTAAGGGTGCTTACTCATGATAATATAACAAAGATTCCTGTAAATATATATTATTGCAGTGGTATGTTCATGCAAAGAGGGATATATATAACAGTTATGGGTATAAACATCTGTAGGATTCACAAACATCACAAAGTTGTTCAAGTGGACTCATATATCGAACACGTTCATAAATTTGCATACTAGATCAGTATATTAACACAAGGTAATGAACTTGCTGAGAAAAACGTCTTGGAGACATTAAAGAAACCAACAATTGAATCAGATGCCATATTGAATGAGAGAGATCACCGAGAAATGCCAAAGTCAAAAAAGAAAGACACCGAATATACAACACAATTTGAACAACCCAACGAAAATGCGGCCAAAAGGAATATCTGATGCAAAGTTAAAAGGATATTGGGAGAAGAACATAAGAGTAAAAAGAAAGCATTACCAGTAGAATTAATAAGTCTGTCTTCATTACCGATAGTATTAATAAACCTAACATGAAGCATTGCATTATAGGAAGGACAAAGATGTTGGTTCAAGTCAAAATACGTTTTATCCATCCGACCCAAACCTGTTTGCAATGTCAGATCGATATAGTCAGGTACATAACTTAAAATTTAAAAAGTGTTTGTAATTTGTGAACTAATTTTGATTATACTTATTTACTTACATTCATTTTTTATTACCCAAAATCAGCAGGAATTACATGCATCACTGCCCACAGACATATATGAGCTTATTAATGGACCTAAATTATATGTGAAATACCAAGAAACTGCAATGAATGAATGTAATGTGGTATTAATGTAGTATTTGCAATGTTAAATCAATATATTGTTTGTTATTGTGGAATTAATGTAGTTTTTGCAGTGTTAATATTGTTTGATATTTTGCCAGTTTTTTATAGCTTGCGGTTAATATTATCAACATCTTTAAGTTGTTTTTATACATTTCATTAAAAAAATATGTCAAATAAACATAAATAAAACCTCAATGTTACGATAATATTCATGCAGATATGAGTGGTTTAAACTAGTTGTGATTATATATTTTGCGAGTTCTTTTTAGACTACAATGAATAACCCGCTTTGAATATTACTAAAATGTTACAAAAAATATTACCATAATACAACCACGATATAGCAATGCTCGATAAGGAATATGACCGGTTTGATTGGAATTTTCCTTTATTGTGTTCTTCACTCCGTGATCGTATCTTGGTTGTTCTGAGGATATATTTATAATATTAAGATGTTTTTATATATTTCATCATAAAATGTGTGAAATATAAAACAATAAAACCTTATAATTATTATAATATTCACTAAATACGCCTGGAATAAGCTAGGATTGATTAAAATATTTTACGAGTTTTTTATAACCAACGTTGAATATTACCAAAATATTACCATACACAACCAAGATATAGCAGCGCTCGATAAGGAATATATCCTGGTTTGTTTGGAATATTCTTTTACTGTATTCTCCACTTCGCGGTCGTATCTTGGTTGTTTCGAGAATATATCTATAATGTTAATCTATTTTTATGTATTTCATCATAAAATTGTGAAATAAAAAGCAATAAAATCTTATAATTATTATAATATTACTTAAATACGTCTAGGATAAGCTAGGATTTATTAAAATATTTTACAAGTTTTTTTATAGTTAGCGTTGAATAGTCCGCATTGAATAGTGCCAAAATATTGTCATAATACAACCACATTATAGCAACGCTCGCTAAGGAATATATCCTAGTTTGATTGAAATATTCATTTAAGATATTCTCCACTATGCGGTCGTATCTTGGTTATTTCAAGGATATATTTATAATATTAAGCTGTTTTTATATATTTTATCATAAAATGTGTGAAATAAAAAGCAATAAACCTTATAATTATTATAATATTATCTAAATACGCCTGAAATAAGCTAGGATTGATTAAAATATTTTACGAATTTTTTATAGCCAGTGTTGAATATTACCAAAATATTACCATAATACAGTCACGATATAACAGCGCTCACTGAGGAATATATCATGGTTTGATTGGAATATTCCTTACTTTATTCTTCACTCCGCGGTCATATCTTGTTGTTCCAAGATATATTTATAATATTAAATTATATATTTCATCATAAAATGTGTGAAATAAAAAACAATAAAACCTTATAGTTATTATAATATTGTCTAAATACACTTGGAATAAGCTAGGATTGATTAAAATATTTTATGAGTTTTTATAGTCTGCGTTGAATATTACCAAAATATTACCATAATACAGCTAGGATATAACATCGCTCGATAAGGAATATATCCTGGTTTGATTGGAATATTCATTTGCTGTATTCTCCACTCCGCGGTCGTATCTTGGTTATATGCATTTCATTACAAAAATCTGTGATAAACAATAAAACCATAATATTACCATAATATTGACTAAATACGACTGGAATATTAATATTATAATATTCATGCTAGTTGTTTTAACTTATATTATCTTAATAATATCATGATATTACCACAATATTATAATAATACTATCACATCCGAGGGAAAATAACAACTATTTTATAAAAAAAATAATCAGAATGAAATAATCATCTATATTATCTTAATAATACCATAGTATTATCACAATATTAAAAGAATATGACGATAACCGAGGTAAAATAACAACTATGTTATAAAAAATAACCAGACTGAAAAAACCACCTATATAATCTTAATAATATCATAGTATTACCACAATATTACAAGAATGCGACAATAACAGAGGTAAAATAACAACCATGTTATCAAAAACAACCAGAATGAGAATACTACCATAATATTATTATAATATCACTATAATATTCATGCAGAGGGAAAATAACAGCTCTATTATTAAAAACAACTAGAACTAAACAAGTGCATAGGGAAAACATTTTAATAATAAGGCAAATAAATTATAATAACAATGAACAGTGCAAATAAATCTATTTACTTAGAGACAATATTCACAAATATATTTTATGGGCAAGCTCAGCTCTAAATCTTGGCATGTCTGTCTGCCAACCCCGATCTTCACTCCAATCACTTCTGTAGCTCTTTATTAATTTTTTCATAAGTTTGCATACAAACATCCAACAATCAATACTATTGGTTTGTACTGGAACATTTTTAACTATTGAGAGTTGTCAGGTCTCGGGTTTAGCCCTAAAAGAACCTTCAACATCTCTTGCAAAATTTTTGATCTACAAAGTTTAATACTAATCAGTGCATGGACAAAACTTGTGAAATTGCATGGGTATATCTTTAACGATTGAGAGTATACTAACAACGTCATTACATACGACTTTGTGCATCTAGTTAGGTATTAAATCACATATTTTTCACTTCCTGTCATTCAAATCTACAACCAACAATACCCAATGTTGGTTGTTCACAACAGGAATCTTAATAATATCTGCTTTTGTAACTGCTTCCTTCGTGATATGATTCACAAATGATGCGGCGTTACCAATTTTATGATAATTCTGCATAAGATTACAAACTTGTAATATATTCATATACTTATTTAAATTTTAAATATACTAAAACAATGATTACCGAGTATAATGACGATACATAAAGATAATGCTTGAAAAAAGATGGAGAAGCATTCCTTTTTTTGTCCAAAATCATGGTTAGGGCGTCAACATGGTCATTTGCAATCATGCCATTGAACAATAATTCTTCCATTGGCTTGCGATCTATAAAATTGTCTTTAGTATATAACATAATATCCTCCATGCAGAATAACAGAAAATCTTTGTGAGCATTTCATCTAAGACAAAAGCAATACATTATAAAAGATGAATATTTACTCACTTATTCTTGTATTTTGACATGGTTTGATCGATCACTGCATGTGTTTCGGTTGATACCATAGATCTACCAGGATTGTCGATCTAGGAGTTCGTTGGAAGAGGCTACATAAATAATATTGTGTAATAGGTAAAACATTTGAAATACATAGATAATTTAAATGATATAAAACAATGTATAAAAAATAATTTTCAAATACCACATTGACAACATCAGGCTGATCTCCTAAAGTTGTTAGTGCCTGGACTACTTATCCTTCTACTTCTTCATCTTCAATTATTTTTTGTTCCTCTGCAATGGAGGTGGTATGTACAACATATAATATAATTATTTGGATGTCGCCCTCACCGACATTCATTTCTGCAACAGCATTTTCATCGGGCAACATCGGCTCATCGGCTTCTTTTATTACTTTTCTTTTCTTCAACTCGAAAACAGTGAAAAGAGAACTCAATTTTTTCTTTTTTCTACTTTGCCTGCCCTTAACCTTTTGGATTAAGCTGTCAACAGATCGTTCATGGGAGCCTTCAACTGTTTCTTCTTCAACAAGGGAGGTTTGTTATGTTCCCTCTTCTCCCACAGAAGCCGACTGTTGGGTTCCCTCTTCTCCCACAGGAGACGACTGTTGGGCTCCCTCTTCTCCCATAGGAGACCGTTGTTGGGCTCCCTCTTATCCCACAGGAGATGGTTGTTGGACTCCCTCAATGTTCTCCTGGGCTCTCGCTTCTCCCACAAGAGACGATTGGTGGGCCCCTTAGTGTTGAACTCATTATAAACATCATCATGAGGACTTCCACCACGAGCGAAGGCTGGTTAGGCATCATCTACTCCCACCTTTTCGCCTTTATCGGTTGAAATATTTTCAGATTTATCAATCTTCTTTTGTAGCACCGATATTTGCCCATGCAAACTCGAGAATCTAACAGTTATTGTATTCAGGGTTCCATGAAATTCAATGAACCATTTCTCTTAGTTTTTCAACAGCTCAATTATTGATTCCATGTTTTTATTCATTGCGGTGCACATTGTCTGCGAGGCAATGTCGCTTGAAACAACTAACCCCATATCAAATAATACAATTGCCTCTGACCCGCTTTGAAATTCCGGTGCTGAAACTAGGACTGGGTAATCATTTATCTAGATTGGAGAGCAGATTAAGCTCATCCTCTTTCAGTTCAAAAAATTGATCTTAAACCTGCAATTTATTTCAAAGTTGAAAAGCTTTAGTCATTAAAACTCTCAAATAAACATAAGATTTTATTTTTAAATAACAACTAAATGCAACTTGCCTCTTCTATTCAGCCTCTTAAAGACTATCAATCTGTGATGAGTTTCAGCCTACATTTGTTGGCTGACTCAACATTCGAGGTCTAGCCTCAGGAGTGGTAAGAGTAACCAAAGAAGTGTGCTCATAAAATTAGAGCTGTGTAAAAGAAAACTCATATTCAGCTTTGCACAAAGAAATAAATATTTTTTTGACATTTATATGAGATACTAACCGTTAGCAAAAAAAAAAAAACTATTTATATATCCCAAAGGCCGATTCAGCCTTATTTTGATGGCTACTGCATTAATTTGCTTGATAAGAAATTCACAGAGCGCAACAGACCAATTAAATGAAGAAAATGTATATACATTCTTGCCAAAGGCGTAAAGTCCTTTGGATACACTAAAATTACAGAAAGAAAAAAATAAATTTAATAACAAAAAATGCATTAATTTGGATACACTGAAATCGATTAAAAGGGGTAGAAGACTCCTCCGTTCCAAAGTTCAAAATATCATTCTTCATTTGGCAGACATTCACACCACATGATGGAACTTTCTTCAACTTTGGCATTTCTCCTCTATTTTGCATGCCGATCAAAAGGGCAACTTCATCAGGATTTTTTCTCAGATTATTCCCACCCTTTCTGAATACCATTTTTTCATGTTGCCAACATTGCAATATTTGCAGTTTCAGGACATTGTCTTGGGAATAAGGTGGAAGAGCAAAAAACTGATCAACATTCATCATTTTTAGGTCATTCCTGATGTCTACAGATATGACAGACCTGACTTTATCGAGCACATCTCTCACTACGGACGACCGACATCTACAACTTATGGATCTTGGGTTCACAAACCTACATAAAACAAAACAATGCAAAAAATATTAGGGATCATATAGTCATTCTTAAGTTGATGTTTCAGTGTTATTTACTCTTTGTTAAGATGTTTAATGAACGCGGGTTAGTTGTTATTATTAAAGAAAATCAGGTATCATAAGTTGAATTATTATAGTGTTATTTAGGTATTATTTTGATATTATTTCGGTATTATTCTGGTATTATTTCGATTATATTATTTAGGTATTATCTTGGTATTATTTCGGTTGTACAAATGAAATTCATATTTTTTTCAATCTTCTTCAGGTATTACTCAGGTAATATTTTGGTAATATTTAGGTAGTGTTAAGTAGTGTTAGTTTGATATTATTCAGGTAATATCCATGTGATATTCATGTAATATTTCAGTAGTGTTAGTTTGGTATTATTATTAAAATTTAGGCTTTATTTCGGTGTTATTCTAGTATTATTATGGTAATATTGGGTGAACTTGTGATTTGTTACTCAAAAATAGTAAGTCTGAGCTAAAATGCTTATCAAATATTACTCAAATACTACTAAAATATTACCTAAAAACAGTCACTCTGACGTAAATACCTGAATGATTTGTTACTCAAACTACTAAAATATTACTTTAATACTATATCGATAAATTTTTACACTCTGTTAACAGTCTTGTCAAGGAAAGTAGAACCACCAACATAAAATTTACCTGAATGAATCTTCTTGGATTTCATTCTCCTTACGTTCTTTCACTTTGTTTTTCTTGCGTTTATCAGCCTCCATTGTCAAAACTTCTTCATTCTCCATTATTAACGGCTCTTGGGTCTCCATTCTCACAGGGCTCTTTTCGGTTTTTGTCTGCCTGGGCTCAGATTCCATCTTGGTAAGGAGAAATCACGACTTTACTTCGACCGACGAACAACAACTGGAAACCCTAAGCTTTTCTGAATCCAAAACCGTAAACGATTGCTGAATGAAGGTGGTTTGCGCTCGAGCGACATTTAGCTTTCCGATAACCTGGAATTTTGGTGAGGCGCGCGATTTAATTTTTAGGTGCTTCGGGCCGAACTCAGGCCGAGTTGTGCAGTAAGAAGATAGAAATTTAATTTTTTTAATTGTGGGGCCCGCATTTCCACGATGTCACATTTTAATTGGATACCGAACGCAGACTGCAGTGTCTGCTCAGATTAAGCGCTCCAAAAATGACGGACAATGTAGCTGAAAAGCACAGACGAAGAGGAAAAAAGTCTATGTAATTTTATTAGGTAAAGAAAATAGTAGAAATGGTAAAAAATAGTTTAGTGTTTCATTGCATTCCTAGCTAATGAGTGGCCTGTGCTACTACTAATAATGGGTATTGTTGACTAAAAATCAGCCAATTAAACAAATGCCATGGAAGACTTTGAGGCAACAAATTAATTTATTCAATAATCTCTCCCTTATTCTGTCAAACAAACACCTTGCATCCGCGCATATTTGAGCAGAAATATGTACTTTCTTAGGTTTTAAAAAGTTCTTCATAAGTATATTTCAATGATTACAATGATTGTCAAAGTAGGGTGTAAACGGTTGAAGTTGTTGTCAATGTGGAGAAGTATTACTGCTGCAAAAAACTAAATATAGACATATAAGAGACATTTCAATTGGGGCAACTGAAGCTTATTAAAAATAATTTTGAAGCTGCTGAAAAATAATTTGATCTTCAAAAAGTTGCGGTGAATATTATAATTTTTTATTTTGAAAAAGTCAAATTGCAGCTAGAAGCTACCGCTGCACCCAGCTATGACTGGTGAAAAAATGCAGATTTCAGCGACGATTTTTTTTTAAAAGCTGTTAAAACGTAGTCTACTTAAACCGACAAAACTGTGGTGCAGTGTCGCACTGCCGCCCCAAACGGAAAGGCTCTACACTAACCTATCTCACTACTCTTTTTTAATTGCCTCTCTCAACCTTTATCACTCTTATAAACTCTGATACCAATATTATAAAAAGTGAAAAGAAGGTGAATAAATAGCTTAAATGTAAATGAAGAAAGAGAAAAGTCAATATGTTACTACTAGATTCATTAATCAGTTGCACTTTTATATGAACTTACATTAACATAACCAATGATTTAATAAATGATGAAGCTCGAAGCTAAAAAGATTTAAAAAATGCATGACAATCAAGAATCTTAACAAATGACAGAAAAGTTGGAACAATACATCATATTGTTTAATAAATAATTAAGTAATACTAGGTTTTTAATTCTCTATTTTTAAAAGAAATTTGAAATGATATTATTTATTTATTTTAGGCATTTTAAATTTGTGTTGTTTAGTTATGGTATTATTGACTCAAATATGATAGTGCAAAGTCGGGGAAGGCTTATTGGCTCTTATAGTTCAGTCATAACAATGCAACTTAAAAGTTCTTAATTGCAAGTAGTACCGGTAGTATATAAAAATAACATCCAACACATCTACATAAAAGAAATGAAATAAAAACTACTCATCCTCGTCATCATCATCATCATCAACATCATCGTCCTCCTCCTCCTCATCTTCTTCTTCATCGTCCTCTTCTTCACCTCAGAGTCTTCCTCCATCAGCTAACTATACTTGAAGGGCTGATAGGGAGATTACACGGGTAACTTAATGGGATTGCCCTCTCCAATCCACTGATTCCTCTTGTACATTGCCAGATGGGTGGCCTGAAAACTAGCAAACTAATCACATTAGTTTTTGTTCTGCCAATCCATATGTGACATGTCTTTTACCAAACCATAAACTGTCGTTTGAATAACAAATATGACATCCTCAACTTTACCCAATCTTTCTGACATAGAAATCAAATTAGTGGAAGGACGAAGTTGAGAATAGGAGGTAGAGGGTTGAAAAGAACTAGCCTCAATACCAAAAATAGCATGTTTATCATATTTATTCAAGTTAGTCTTAGAGATAGGCTTCAAAGGATGAAGCTTCTCCTCCCAACTCTCGAATTTTGGCACAACAAGATGGTAGATGGATGCCCCAAACCAATAGTGGATCCCCCCTTTGGTATTGACTATGGAATGGTAAATGAGGGACTCTTTATCTATAAATTTCTTGGTTTGGATGCATAAATTCAAGGAGGCTCTATCTTTGGTGGCTTCACTTAGATTGGCAGAGGGAAGTTACTTGGCAAAAATAAAGTATTGCCAAGCCTTCGAGGCTGCATTAAGCTTGGACGAAGGAAATTTTATTTTATGATCATTTATAACATTCCAAACCCCCTACCATCAGTCAAGAATCTAATGATCTCATCAAACTTAGTATTCACGGGAGTGAAATGATAGTAGAAACTATTAGGGACATCTCTTATGAAAAATAAAGCGTTGATACAAGTCTGTTTCTCTCTCACATAGAGTGAATCATCAGAAGTCTCAGAGAGATTATCATGAAACTTCATAATAAATAAAATCAAAACAGAACAATTATTGTAACAGAGATATTCCCAATCTCTACTTACAATCATAGTCTCCATTGCACCCTCAGGGCTGATAAATCTTCGCTCCACAATCAACTTCCTTGATGTCAAGAACACATTGTAACACTCATCCGCTTTATAGCTTATAAATTTCTTCTTGTCAAATGAAGATTTTGACTTGTCGCCCTTAGTTTTAGGAGCCATTGGGAAGTTATGAGATGAAAATAACAAAGAATAATGATTGATAATAATGTGGATGCAACAAGATGCAAATCAAGAGCTCAATTAATTTTTTGTTCTTTTTTTCCTCAAAAATCTCAAATCTGACTTTCTCCACCCAAAAAGGCAAAAATCCAAGCTGAAAATCGAAGGAACAAAGTTTAGGGAGTGAAATTTACCTTTTAAGAGTGACTTCCACTCATAAAACTTCTGGAATAAAGAAAAATTGGAAGAAAAATTGTTGCCCTAGGTTTTGTCTCTCGGTCGTCATAGAAGATTTGGGTGAGGAATTTCATGAATATGAAGCGAACCGACACGATTTAGAGCTTCATAGCCGAACAGAGGGTAGCGGCGCCTTGTTGCAGCGATAACAGCACTAAGGTGCTGCTTGCCCAAATTTGGCTTGGTCACTTGATTTGCATTGTTTGTCCCCCCAAAAAGTCCTTAATCACACATAATACCCTATAACTGAAGATAAAAAAAGTCACTCATCCTCTTTCTCATCATATCTCTCTCCTCTATTTCCTAATCTTCAACAAAATCTTCCTCTATTAGCAACCTAATGCTTTCACATATTTTTGCAAGGAATTTATTCTGGACCAAATAACACATTAACTATTTAAACTGGCTTATATGTTGTCAACTCCTAAGGAGTATTATGTTTAATAAAGTATACACCTTGATCTGTACAATGGAGGAAACACCACCAGCCCTTCTAATCTCTAGACACAGTCCATCTTAATAGAAGAACAGGGTCGAAAATAAGAGATGTTAAATTGAGATGGACATGTCCCATGTCTAAACTCAATATGTCTCTTGTATATTGACCGCGACTTTATATATGCTTAAAAATATAAGTATTTAATACTGCTCTTAAAAGATTTAATTCCTCAGCAACTGTACCAAAACTTAATAACAGTTATAGATTCGATAAATATAAGTAATAAATATTTAATAATTGTAAAGTCACACTTATCAACACAAGTATATGTATCGCTCAAGTAATATAGGGCTTTAATGGAGTCCTAGATATCGATCCCACTGGGAGTAAGATTAGAACTACGAACTAAGATTTTAGAAAAGCAATACTTTAATCACAACAACAAAGTTCAATCGCTTATCTGTCACTAATAGACTATTAAAATAAATATGTAATTTTAATAACTATTAAATAACTTATTATACTAGTGAAGGTTCGAATGTGATATTCAATATATAAGAAACCATCATTCTCCTTGTCAAGAAATTATAATGAATGGATAAAGTGAATTAGTTCAAATTATATTGTGCCAAATAGGAGCATACCTATTTTTACCCTTTGAATTACTTCCAAGGGCTTTGACTTCCCTGAATCTTGGATGTAATCTTCACTTTAGTTGTAAGACTCAACATATTTTAACAAATCAATTGGCCAGATTGAAAGTAAATTAAGATCGAAGTGAAAAGATCATCACAATTTCTTAAACATTTTCATGGCTTCACCAATTCAAATCACCATTTCACAAATCTCAAGACAAGGGGAAAGACAGAGAAAACTACTCAGATCTCATGGGGAAAACACAACAAAACTCGGAGGTCATATATAAAATGAAAGTCATACAAACTACAACAATAAATAAACTTATCTCTAATTTCTCCCCAAGAAAACTCCTCGAAGTTCCTCTGAATCTCTACTTTTCTTTACAGCACACAGAATTCCTCTTCGAAGCGGCAATGATGAAGAAATCTCTCACTTTCCCTTCACTCTTACAATCTCTCGAAGAATTCCTCACAATTTTGACACTCTAGTAAATTTTTTATACACTAATTGAACCTTTCTAACCTCCAGGACCTTTAGAGTCTCCTCCATTTTCGGCAAAAATTTTCTTTTAAAGTTGTGGATGAGCTTTTCCAAGAGATGCCTAAGCATCCCTTCAAAATTTGTCCTCATCCAAAGTCTAGTTGGTCATAACCGCCGAGCTCGCAGTCGGCGGCCTCGATGGCATTGTCGACGGACCTTCTTAATGAATTAAGTCTGGAATCTCGGGAAAATCTTGTCGTCAGCGGGGTCGATGGCACCGTCGGCGCCCTAGTTCAATTCTTCACATTTTGGTATTTTTCGCTCCAAATTCGCTTCTTTTTGCATCTTTTTGCTCCAATGACCCTAATTCATCATTCCTGCAACAAAACATCAAAAATACATTTCTTTAAAGTGCAATATCATAAAAAAAATAGTATAAAATAAGTATGAAAATCTCAACATATTTTCCTTTGGTCATATATCCTTATGTTCGATTCAAAACTAGGTTGTAGAGGACACATTTGCTCCTACTACAAAAGACACTCAAGTCTATTCACAACAAGAAAATTAAGGATTTGTCACCCTTAAATCACACAATCCTAATCATAGCAAAAAAATCACAACACACACACAAACACACGAATACAAACACTTAACACAATAACAAAAACTTGGATTGCCTCTCATGAAGCGCTTAACTTAACATCCTCAGCCCAATGAATCTAGATATTTACTCAGAATTACCCAACATTAAATCCTCATTTATCAAAGTTCTTTCACCACCTAACTAGGGTTTAAGTATCTGCTCATTCACTTTGAATACTCTACCACTCTTAAGATCTTTAATATCAATTGCACCAAAAGGATAAACATTTACTACAGTAAATGATCCTGACCACCTGCACTTATGTTTTTCAGGAAATAATTTTAATCATGTATTGTATAATAAAACATCATTTCCAGGTTCAAAAGTTTTCCTAAGAATCTTTTAATTGTGCTATTTCTTCATTTTCTTTACAAATTTTTGCATTTTCATAAGAATTTTGTTTAATTTTATCAAGTTCATTTAACTGTAGGAATATTTTCTTGCCAGCTTCTTTCGTATTACAATTGAACTACTTAATAACCCAATAAGCTTTATGTTCTAATTCCGCTGGTAAGTGATAAGCTTTGCTAAATATGAGCCTATATGGAGACGTTCCTATAGGTTTTTATAAGCATTTCTATAGGCCCAAAACACATCTTCTAATCTCGATGTCTAATCCTTTCTACTAGGATTGACAGTTTTCTCCAAAATTCTCTCTCTATTAGTACTTCTGATAAACCACTCATTTTGGGATGATATGTCGTAATAATCATATGTTTACTTTCATATTTTGTAAATAATACCTCAATCTTTCTATTCCTAAAGTGACTCCCTCAGAACTAATGATTACTCTAGGCATATCATGTATGTAAATTATATTCTTCTTTAAAAATTTTTATACACTTTGAGCTTCATAATTAGGCAGAGCCACTGCCTTTATTCACTTTGAGACAATTAACAATCATCAGAATATACAAATTTTTTAATGAAGATACAAAGGGACCCATGAAGTCCAAACTCTTAACATAAAAAATCTCAATCTTCAAGGTAAAATTCAGAGGCACTTCATCTCACTTAGAAATATTATCTACTCTTTCACATCTATCACGGGTTTTGATATGTTCATTTACATCCTTAAACATAGCAGACCAATAAAATTCAGATTGTAAATATTAACAACAATTTTACAAACTCCAAAATGACCCCCAAATTCAGAATCGTGACATTTCATAATAATTTTAAGGGTTTCTTATATGGGTATACATCTCCTAATCATCTGATCCTTACAGTTCTTATAAAGGTATGAATCATCCCATAAGTAATATCTAGTGTCATGGACGAATTTCTTCGGTTTATGGTGTTATTTTACGTTACTTTTTCTCTTTTTTATTTTAAGAAGATTCATTCGCTTGTTGATCATCGTATACTTTCCTTATTCAAATAAATCTCTATCCCGAATCAAATCAGTGATTCAAAGAGGAGAAGAACCGAATAAGAAGGGACATACGATAAAGTGACAAACAAGAGAAGAAGCAAAATGTGTAGAGCCTAAATGCGATAAGCCTCACAAGGATAAATCAAGTATGTCCGACCAAGTAAGATCAGGCGGAGGCACCTTGGACTAGTAGCCATGAAAGAATACTTAGATAAAATACCCATAACTAGAGTCAAGTGTTTGTACCTATTTTGGGGTTAAGAGCACTCTTATGGGGACATAGTACACTTGGTTAATTACATCTTCGGGGATACCCAAGAATACTCTCGTTAAAAGGAGTTTCTCTTATATTATCATGGACCTGGGGCAATAGGTTATAAAAGAAAGGATATTTCATATTAGAAAGTCTCGATGCTTCAAAGCTTACACTAAGCCATCAGACATAGAGTGTCTCTCACAAACCAGGTGGGTAGCGGCTCATCAGTATCGGAGCCCACAATATAAACTAAATCATCTTGATGGAGATATCCTAACACGTTCGATCCAAAAGGGCAGAGAAGAAATTTTTGTATCCCAAATGAGTGGTAGCTCATCAGTATCGGGTCATCAAGGTGATATCAACAAAGTTAAGGAGCTACATGACTCAAAAAGGCTCAACAAAGTGAAGGTAGAGTAATCATTGAAGATATATGTTGGTTCGAGGTACTCACAACGACTTTATATATGCAATAAAATATAATATAAATATGGATGTATTAAATATTCAATAATTGTAAAGTCACACTTATCAACGCAAGTATACGTATCGCTCAAGTAATAGAGGGCTCTAATGGAGTCCTAGATATCGATCCCACAGGGAGTAGTTTAGAATTACAGACTAAGATTTTAGAAAAATAATACTTTAATCACAACAACGACGTTTAAATTGCTTATCTGCCACTAATAGACAATTGAAATAAATAGACAATTTTAATAACTAATAAATAACTAGTGATATTAAGTAAGGTTTAATTGTGATATTCAATATATAAGAAAACATCATTCTCTTTGCCAAAAAATTATGGTGAATAGATAAAATGAATTAATTCAATTTATATTGTGCCAAATAGGAGCATATATATTCTTTACCCTTTGGTCCAGACATAAAGAACATTGACTAATCATATGCTTGTTTACTGAATCTACGGCTAGGCTGGGAGGATATCGACTCTCACTTCGGAGCTCCCACGTTCCCCTCACCTCAGGGTGTCGGCGTTATTTCGGGTTGATTTGTGGGGTTGCTCGTAAGAAGCTGTCGGAATCGAAATCCCTTCGCCCGCATCGGAAGGACGTTGAAGTATGAAATCAAACTGACCCCATATTTTTCATAGTTTAAAATGAAAGAGCATTGTACCTCAAATCCTGTATCTATCCCGAAGGATAAACACAAGANATCACACAAATAGCCTGGAAGATGTGAGGATTTAGGTCGTGACAAACGACAATCTCGGAATCCTAAGACAAGTTAGGGCTTATATTGTATAGCAGGGCTATGCAAAGGCCTAAGGATAAGGTGAGGATTTACGTTACACAAGCAAGTGACCTCGAAGTCCTATGGCTTTGTTTTTTAAGTCTAAGGAAGGAAGATTGGTTTAGTTGGGGAAGACAGGTTTTGCTGTTGAAGGTAGTCGTGTTGCCCACCATGCTAGCTCCAAGCTCCTGCCGCGACGAGTTTAAGTTATCTATTATGTCAAGTTATAATATCAAATAAGGTGGCCTTATGGTTGAAGCTCTTTAAATTTTATGAGGGCATATTAAAGTTGATTAGATCGACACCGGTTAGGATCCTACGGTTCTCTCGTTCCGGCATCACTATTTTCTATTGGATTCACTTAGTCCAAATGAACTTATTAAAATGAACTTAATGAGTTCCATAATTTCATTTAAACCGTGGGAAGCCTCGTTAGCAACCGTAGGTTAATTAATGAGTTCCATAATTTCATTTAGACCGTGGGAAGCCTCGTTAGCAACCGTAGGTTACCTTCTCCGAGGGATTCCCGATCATCCGATAGAGACGTCTTAATTTAGTTGCAATTTTAGTTTTGTGAGAATTCCCGATCATCCGATAGAGGCATCTTAGTTTAGTTGAAGTTTTGGTTTTGTATGATGTTTGTGATTAAATCTTGAGTTGNTGTTTATGTTGTTTTCATGCGTGTAGGTAAATGCAAACATAAAACATGTAAGGAAAAGACAGAAGATAGACGGTACTATAAAATGTGAAAGCGTACCTGACGAGTCTTCTAGTTCCACCACCTGAAACTTAAAATGCATGTGAGGGCATTTATGGAGAGCAGAAAAAGTAAAGTTCTGGGGGGTTTTCCTAACTCTATGTTGTATTTTGTTAAGTCCTTAAAAGTTTAAGGATGATTCCTTTAAGCAAAGAATATTAAGTTTAATAAGCCTTTGAGGTATCCAACAAGTTAAGAGGGGGAGACAGGTCCATGCTTCTCCCTCACCAACTAGTGAAAAGCCTCGAGTCCATTTAAACTTATCATTTTGCTTAATAGTCCATCCTGTTTAATATTTTTTAAAAATCTCCCTAAAGTTAGAGAACTCAAAGAAGCAAATGTAATATTTATTTTTACTTTTCTTTGATTTATTGGAATTATTTTAGTGTAAACTCATTTTTTAGCCTTTAAAAATTATTTTTAAGCTTTAAAATTCAATATCCTTATTTAGAAAATCAAGAAAAATATTATAATTGTTCCTAAGTGATTAGGAAGCAATTTAGAAAATTTCCATGAGTTTTATTATTTNGAAAAAACTAAGTTTCATAATTTTTTGAGTTATATTTTGATTTTTAAAAATCATTTAAGTGCCATAGGTGGTATTTGTCTTTAAAAATCAATTTAAGTTGTCAAATGAACTCAAAATATTTTGAAATTTTTATGATGAGTTCTCTGGATCATGAATCACAGTGGAGATAAAAAATTAAGTCATTTAAATGTTTGTAGTTTTCAAAATCAATTATCTTAGTGATTTAATATTTGGAAAATTTAAGGATATTTTGAATAGCTTGACTCATGAAATTATTTTCAAAGATTTCTCTGGTCATGGTAGACTTTCCAAAATTTTCTTGCGATTTAATGACCAATATGCTAATTTCCATGATTATTTTAAGGAAATAATATGGAAGATGATGAAAAAATGTGGCTCTCTATATAGGGACCTTCTCTGACTTTGGAAAAATCAGAGAAAGTTCCCCCTTACAGAGCCTACAATATGTCAAAATTTTAAGCCAACGTGATGTGTCAATATGCATGGAGAATCAAATGATTCCAGATAGTATTTAATTAATTAAAAATATTTTATGCATCAAATAGGCTTGAAAACTATTCCACATTGTTCTTCTCTGTTCACTGAGCAAGATGGTATTTTTATTTTATTTTTATGATTTTTCTACACAAAGTTATGTATTTTTGAAGTTTTGGGGATTAAATAAATAAGAAAATACCCCTATTTTTCTATTTAAACCGCGCGTACGACCTCATCCTACGACGGCTCTGAAAGCATGCGTGGCGCGCTCTGGTTGGACGCCGCCGTCCACGTAGCTTGCTGACTCGGCCTGCTATTCACGTCTCAAAGTGCTGTCCGGCTTGATCTCCCCCGTCCGTTTGATACACGCTTGATCGAACGACTCCCCATCATCGTCCCTGATAGAGTGATCCCGTGCCCGTCCAGACTAAAACCTTAAGATCTCAGCCTAGGCTCAACCAAATCGCTTCGGGTTTGATCCTATGGAAGCGAGACAAACACATCCATACGGCTAAGGTATCATGAAATCAAGTTTAAATAAATGGAGGATCAAAACAAGCTCGGGAGGAGGAGGAGTTTTATACCTTTGCTCTGAGAAGGGAAGCTTCGATCAGAGGTGCTCACACGTTGTTGGGGTCCAAGGAGGCTAGGGATTGAGTCCCTGGCCTTGGTGTAAAGCCTAGGTATGAAATCGACCAAGCTCGTTTTCAGGTATTGGTCTAGAGCTATGGTAGAGGCTCTGTGGAAGGGGGATTTGATGGGGCTCTGGCTTTTTTTACTCTTGTGAAGGTGTGGGCACAAACAATTGGAGTTTGGTGGAGTATGGAGGTGTATTGGGCTCTATCCTGGTTTCCGGCAAGGTTTCAAGCTCAAAATTGAGCTTCGGCAATTGGAATGGATGAGGGAAAATGGTTGGGATGCACTAAGGGGATCTTAGGGAAGCTCTGTGTGAAGTTTGGAGAGGCCTCTCTGAGAAATTTTCAGCACTTAGATCAATGACCATGGAGGTGGCCTTTTATAAAAATGGGGTTATGGTGGCTGTCTTGGCCAATTAGGAGGTGAGTTCAATGGCCATGGAGGCGGCCTTTTATAAAAATGGGGTTATGGTGGCTGTCTTGGCCAATTAGGAGGTGTAATGTGGTGCTTAGGTGGAGGGGCAGAGGAGCTCCATAGTTTGATTTGGATGAGCGGGCCTCTAGGTTTGATTTGGGTGAGATGCCATGGGAGTGGCTCTCGGTTTTGGGCTTTTCCAGCCACTAGACTGGTCGGCCGGCCAGGGGGAGGTGGCTAGGAGCTCAGGGAACCCAGAGGAATCCAGTCGGCCACTAGGCCGGCCAGCCGGCCAGGGGGAGGTGGCTAGGAGCTCAGGGAACCCAGAGGAATCCATCACAGCAGGTCGACCGGCCAGGGGGAGGTGGCTAGGAGCTCAGGGAACCCAGAGGAATCCATCACAGCAATTCCAGCCAGCCAGGGGGAGGTGGCTAGGAGCTCAGGGAACCCAGAGGAATCCATCACAGCAATTTATTGCAATATGTGTTTGGATTTGGCAAAGATATCTTAAGCATGTGCATTTTTGGAAATAAGATCCCTAAATGCCGGCTGTCCAGGGGTAGGTGGCTAGGAGCTCAGGGAACCCAGAGGAATCCATCACAACAATTTAATGCAAATGTGCTTGGATTTTGGCAAAGATATCTTAAGCATGTGCATTTTTGGAAATAAGATCCCTTAATTTGGGGGATCTTTGGTCCATGGCTTGATTTAGGTTATCTTAAGTCATATGGTCAAAATTGGGGTTTTGACCCAAATCAGAATTGGGTTCAAATCATGGACCAATTGAGCTTGGATTTGGTTTATTTTGGTCATATCAAAAGTTAATTTGAGTTTGGGATTGAAATTGTGGTCAATTAAGATCAAATTGATAGACATCTGAGATGAATTTGGAGACTTTTGGGTCTTTAAAGGGCAATTTGGGGATTTTGGTTAAAG
The DNA here is from genome assembly GCA_002079205.1 of Phalaenopsis hybrid cultivar. Lineage (NCBI taxonomy): Eukaryota > Viridiplantae > Streptophyta > Magnoliopsida > Asparagales > Orchidaceae > Phalaenopsis > Phalaenopsis hybrid cultivar. Next base: position 26,603 of record JXCR01041644.1, read on the forward strand.
ATGGTCACATTGGTCAAATTGGGTCATGTGGTAGTTGAAAGCAATGAAATTAGGAATATTTGGGATTTATTGGGATTTTTTGGGAATTTTTGGAATTTTGGGATTTTGGGTCAAAGAGGGGTATTTTGGTAATTAGAGGGGTGTCTTAGGGGTAAAAGGCCAAGAGGGGTATTTTGGTAGAGTTGAGGTACCAATCATCACCAATAAGTCATGGACTAAAGGAAACCCCTTTTTGGGTCCTCTACATAGTGGTCTTAGCCAAACCATAGCCCTAGGGCTAGTAGGTTTAGGGGATCATCTACATGAGTATCCCAAAAGATCAAGGGATCTAAGCTAGAAATTTGAGTTCAGGGTTGTGAGTGATTGTGAGTGTAGAT
>JXCR01041650.1:10447-23283 GCA_002079205.1 Phalaenopsis hybrid cultivar
ATATATTAATATTAGGAATGTCAAATTGGCTCGTCGTTCGCGAACAGGTCGTGTTCGTCTCATGTTCGGCTTGTTCGTTAAGAAACGAACGCGAACAGTGACTTCATGAACAATCTCGAACACGAGCTTATTTCAAATAAACGAAATTTCAAATGAACCGAACATGAACACAAGCTATGTTCGTTCGTGTTCGGTCCGTTTACACCCCTATTTGGCATAATAAAAAAATAATTTTTTTGCTGTTTTTTTTTATTATTAACCTTGATGGAGGTAATTGCAATTGGTAGTGGTGATGGACCATAATAATTATTTTCTAAAATACCTTAAAATTTTATTTTTAATATCAAACATATCTGTGAGACGCACGGGCCGTTAAGATGAGTTGAGATAATATTTGTAGGCTACATGGACCGAAATCTGAGCAGTTGTGAGCCACGCAGGTCATAGTAGATCACGTAAGTTGTAGTGGTGAGTTGTTATGACATCAGTAGGTCATAGTGTCTGAAGCGAGGAGTTGTACGTGTTGTGAGTCACGTAGAACATAGTGGTGGGTTGTGATGACATTCGTGGACTGCAAGAGCAGAAGTCGATAGTGAGTTCTATCGCTTAAACTTTCTTACCTGATAAAAAAAATTTCAAACTATTTTGATTATAGAAATTGTGTGGTACGAATGTAAATGCCTCATTACAATTATTAAAGAGAATTTTGTTAATGAGAGAAGTTTAACATTATTTTGTGCTAGTAAATACAGTGGTAACATGATATATTAATCTTATATTAATGTATAAAGATTCAACATACACATAAATAAAGAAGAGTTGGTAGAGGGAATAACATGAGTTTTTATGTGAAAAACTCAAAAGGGTAAAAATCATAGTCTAACCCGGTTGAAATGATTGCATTATGCCGATGTAGGTTACAAAACTTTTATCGGTCATGAAATAGTCGGAAGCAACATTACATAAATCAGAGTTATCAACATGACTTCCGCTAAGGGAGGGGTAAAATACGTATGAAAAGTGGCAGTAACACACTATTGTGAAAAGAAGACATACAATAGAGGTTATGTGTCAGAAAATATGATGCCAGAGTCGTCAGTAATAGCGGTCTGCCTAGCAGTGTAGGTACGACGGTACTCCGATTGCAGTGAAGTTGTTTGATGGGTAGCGACGACGATTGGGTAGTAGAGACAGTTCTGGTCGGGCAATTATGGCTTAATGATGGAGATGACCCGAAGGTGGTGGTCTAGAGGTGAGATAATGATAGTCATGAAACAATGAAGATGGTGGTTGGACAAACGGTTCGACGGTAGTGGCCCAGCGGTGAGCACCATCTGGCTTCTTCTCCAGGTTTAGGCTCCACTCATGAAGGGAGTGGAGGTCTATTTATAGATTTTAGAAGTGACATTTTATATAAATACTGCATGAATCCAGACAATTCCGCCGACCTCTATGATTCCCTTTATCATATATGATTATTTGAATGCATTCTTCATGTCTAATTAAGTGATTTTAAGCTCACTAGATTAATCTCATCAAAATGCTTGATTTTACTTTAAAGTTATCACATATGAATATTATTTGGTCCTTCTAAATAAAATTCAAAATTTTTTATGCTTTAAGTGCATGATATAAGCTCACTTATGCTAAGATCAGACTATTATGTATATATATATATATANTAAAATGCGAGTATTTCAAAATTTGATTTCTAAAAATTCTAGTCCAAATGTGCATTAAGATTCGTGTGAATCAATATGAATTTTTAGTAACATAAAATATAATAGAGAATGAGATTACCCAAAATGGTAAAAATGTTAAATACTAGCGCGTTAAACTCATATAATTAAATAATATAAAAAATAGAAAGTCGCATAGATGTTAGTGCACATGAAATTTTGCAATAATTAGTCTTCCGTTCGGAAGGAATCGTTCATGGGATACATTTACTGCCATGCAAGGATTAAAATTTTTTTGTGCGGACTTTTGACATAATTTTACGTGTGATCGAAATTATTTATGAGTTATTTTTAAATTATTTTTAAATTATTTTTAATAATACCGAAATAACCCAAAAATAAATCAAAAATAAAGACCGTGAGTTATTGTTATTTCAGAATTATTGAAAATAAACAAAAAATAACCTGAAAATAACTCAAGAATAACATACGCCGCGCATAGAGCCATGTTAGGAGTCCAGACATAAAATGAGCTCATATACGAAACTATCTTTTTCTTTATTTTATTTTTTAAACCCTAAAGATCAATAAATTTATGTGTGTCATAATAAAATTATTAAAAATTCGATAAAAATGAAAATATATATCAAGATTAATGATGAATTTTGATATTTATATGATAATTTAAAATTTTAATGAATGAGGATGTTTAATTTGTAAATAAAAATATTTTAGATTTTCTATGTAATTTTTTTAAAGTTAAACAATAGTAGCAATTAATTTGAAAATTTTTGAATTTTCTAACTGAAGAAAAGAATCTTTATCAAGCCATCCCCAAGAAAAAAATATATATTTGTATTATTCATTTAAAATAAGGTCATCTCAATAGAAACCTAATTAATGTTTTAAGAATTATTATATTAAAAAATTCACATAAAGTATTTTATATATAAATAGTTGTTTTATTTTTTAGTAAATATTTAAAATTTTTTATGTATTGGGTAAAAAATATATTAAAAAGGCAAAATTACCGAATTACCTAAATAACTTAAAAGAAAACATTATTAAATTTTACTAGTTATAGAGATAGATTTTAAATTTCAATGTGGGCCCCACCCAGAACATTAATTTGGTTCTTTCCTTAATTAGTTCAATGGTACAAGTTTGCTCAGGATTCAAAAGGTATTTCTAATGAATATATATATATNCAGTTTTCACAGCCACTTAAAATTTTTTTAGAGTTTCACATTAATCAACCAACATAAACGCAGAAAAAGACCTCGGCTCCCCAAAAAATCATTTTGCTTTTCAAGGGCAACTAAAAAAATGCTTTCATTTTTCACATAGATCAACCAATAGAAAAGCTTGAAAATCTCTCAACACTCAAAATGCTTTCGTTTTTCACAGCAACTAAAAAATCCTTTAGTTTTTCACATTGATCAACCAATAGAGATGCAAGAAAAATCCTCTACAGTCAAATGCTTTTGTTTTTTACGGCCACTAAAATTTTTTTAGAATTTCACAATAATCAACCAACAGAAACACAAAAAAAAAACATCGACACCCAAAAAAGCCTTTTGTTTTTCATGGGCAACTAAAGAATGCTTTCCTTTTTCACAAAGAAAAGCCCCCAGCACTAGAAAAACTCTTTCATTTTTCATGGAGCAACTAAAAAATATTTTCACTTTTTCACATAAATCAACCAACAGAGATACAAGAAAACCACTTTCATAAGCATTAACAAAGATGTAAAAAATTCAAAATAAAATTCCAAACCAACAATGCAATGATGTAAGAGAAACAAAGCTAAAATTCACCTGAAGCGAAGAATCAAAGGCAGAAGAAGCGATAGGGGAGAAAAGGAGTGCACAAAGCTTAGACCTGCGCGAAACTGAGAAAGCTCTAGGGTGCGACACACTATCTGCCTTCTATTTTTTATAAGTTAGGCGGGTTAATTTCGAGGAATAACCAAAGACGGCGCTGTCATTTTCAGAACCCTGTTGCGGGACATTCGCAAAATGCAAGCTTTGCCGTCCATTCATAAAACGCAGGCTCACTGACGCAATTTATCAGAAGTCCCAAAATGCCGCTTCCCAAATGTCTCTGACACGATTTTTCAAAATGAAAAGCAGTTGTTAAGCTGTCCCAAACACATCCTTAGAGCCTATTTCGAGCAACTACAATTATTTAAAGAATTAATTGAAGTTGTTGCAGAAGAAACTTCTGTTCAAGAAGATGCAATATCTATTACATATTTTTGTTATTTTCTAGAAGTTGGAGCACAACTTTCTAGCAGTCACTATATTTAGTCAGGTCAGATTATAAGACAAAGCTTTTCCACCATACCTTCTTGAGAAAACAGGCAAAAAGTTTTTTTCCCAAACGCCCCAGCGGTACAATCTAGACCGCCACCGCCCCCCAAAACGCACCCATAATCAATCTGGATGTGTGTAGATCTTTGTAAATCTATGACAAAAAACTTTTATTCGACCACCAAAAATATTCGAGCACGCAATATCTAAATAGAGTATTACTAGGTCACCAAAAAATAGAGCACACAATATCTAAAAATGGGCAGTGAGAAACCAAAAAATACAAATGTACTGTCATTCATTATGTTAGAATAAAGTATCTATAAGAGATTGCCATAAAGTAGCAACATAAATGAAATTACAAATATCCTTTTCATTCCTTGGATCATTACCTAACTAAAACAAATTAAGATAAATATTGCTTCATTGTCAGTTCATTATTACAGGTAATGATAACATATTACATTTTGTGATCATAGTTCTTCTGGTCATCTTCTAAAAATCAGACTAGTTATATTCAAATCATAACAAAGGCAATCTAACCTCTTAAAAAAAATAGCATAACAAATAGCAAGGGAAAAAGGTGGGTTTCAAGTTTTTTCAATCTTCGCATGCCTACAATAGTAAGAAAATAGCAGCATTTACATTAGTAAAAGAATTATATTAAAAAAAAATCTTCTAGTTAGACAAACCTTTCACAATATTGAGAAGCATCAAGCTACTAGAATTAACTGTGGTCTGCAATTGTGGTCCATAAACCATTGATGGGCAAACAGTAACCAGATTTAATCCAGTCTTCTCTGCATATTCCCAGGCAGCTCTTTCTGCTAGAGTCTTTGAAAGGGCATACCAATACTGTAAAGATGAAATAAATTAAGATCCACAACTTAGTTGTACTATTATAATTAAAGTTCTATTTTCATTTACATCTTATCCCAATTGATATATATTAATCCTTCCTCGGAAAATACCAATTCACACTTCTCTGTAAAACATCAATCTGCACCAAAATATTAGAACGCAGAACATGCCAAGTACTTCGTTACAAATTTCAGAACTAAGAAAATATTATCCTAAATGATTCATAAGTAGTTTTTGTAGAAATTTGGATAAAAGGGGATCAAGTCAAAACAATTACAGTCAAATGTTTAAATTCATCTGCAAAGGAAATCAATACTATTTTCATTGCAACAATTTCTTTAATTAAACTTGATGCTCTCACAAGCATTTGCAAAAAATTCAGCTCTTCTATTTACATCAGAAAACCCTAGCTTCATAAATGAGAGTCATGCATGATAGAATACCTGAACTCCCCTCCTCATCCAGTCTTGGTCTGACCAACAAGACTCATCAATGACCTTATCCTTGGGCCAATCTGGATTTATAAAGACAGCAGCTATTGACGAAACAACAAGAACTCGCTTGACTCCTACCTCTGAACAAGCTTTCATTACATTGATAGTTCCGGTAAGAGCAGGAGCGATCACCTCACTCTGCAAATTTGTGAGAATTTTGCGAAAAACATTAGGGATTACAGACTATCGATGATCGACTAAAATAAAATGAAATGATGAGAATTTAGTGATCGATAGGAAACATTAATTACCTCTGGATTGGGCACCACTTTGAATCCAGGAACAGGACTGGCTACATGAAAAACTCCTTCACATCCTTGAATTGCTGCTAATAAATCATCATATTGAAGAACGTCTGCCTTGTAGAGCTGAAGGTTTTCTGAAGCATTCTCGAGTTTCTTCAAGTGACCATTCTTCTCATCGCCTGAAATGCGATTACTAGTTTCAAAATACAGATACGAAGAAAGAGAAATATGTATGGGGATCAACGAAGCGAATACTACGAAGGGAAGAATGGGTCTTTTACTTGGATTTCGAACTGTGCCGTTGACCTTGTATCCTTCAGATAGAAGAAGCTTCACCAGCCATGAAGCTATGTAACCCCCTGCTCCTGTTACGCAAACCTTCTTCGTTTCCATCTCTCTCTCTCTCTCTCGCTTCCTTGTCTTTGCTTAGTACTTTAAGTGAAGTCCTGCTAGGCGTTGTAAGTATCACAGTTTAAGAAGTTCCGATTAAATATTAAAGTATGAATAATCTTTAATTTCTTTAATTTATTTTAGAATAACCGTGATATAAATTTTATTTTTTATTTTTTTTATAATTATCAAAGTTTAAAGTACTAATTTGAAAAAATATGTCAAATTAATAAATATTCAAAATGTTAGCTATTTTAGTTTGAAACTTAGGATATAAATATTTATATATTTCCTTAAATATAATGTCTAAGAGAATGAATTGAAACATTAATAAAAGCTTTAAATTTATAAAAATATATTATAATTTTAAAAGTAAAAAAAATTATTCTAAATTGAAGACTGAATTTAAATTTTATAAATAAAATAATCTTTTCAGAAAAAAGATTTATGAAATAGTTTAATAAATTATTTTAATTAAATTACTAAATAAATTCAGTGCAATTAAAATTTTAAATTTTTCTAAGAATAATTTTAAAATTTTTATAATTAACTAAACTAATTAAGAAAATTTAAATGAAATAAAAGAGAAGAATTTGGGAACATCCTCATTTTAGTGGTCTATTTAATGGGAGGACTTATAATAATAGCTAGTCTCCCATTGGATAAGATAAGGTATCAATCCCTTCTTAATTTTTTTTTTAAATATCCATTAGTTCAATAAATCAATAAATTATATTTTAAAAAGTTATCCCTATAATATATTATCAGTAATATTAATTTAATTTATATCATTTAATTGTTTTATATTTTATTTGACAAAGAAAAATTAACTTTAAAATATGATGAAAGAAACTGCTCTCTTTCCGGCGTGTATTTTCTGTCCGGACACCTGACGTGCATCTACGTGCGGTGCATGTTATTCCTGAGTTATTTTTAGGTTATTTCTGAGTCATTTTCAATAATCCCGAAATAACCCAGAAATAACCTAAAAATAAAGATCGTGGGTTATGTCGGGATTATTGAAAATAATCCAGAAATAATCTGAAAATAACTCAGGAATACCTGTAGAGCTACGTCAGAAGTCCGCACAAAAAAAATTTTTGGTGTTTCCAACAACTCTGGCATTTGAGATGTGGACGCTCTTTTTTTTTAAATAATAAGTACTCCCATGATTAGGATGACATATAATACAATTTTGACAAACCCAATAATAATAATAATAATAACATAATTCGTTTGTCAAAACTAGGGATGAATTAATATCTACATATGGCTTAGTATTTGGATTTGTATGATAAACTTACATTATAAAATATTGTCATTATAATTATTTTATAATGGTGCCTAAGACACCTCTGGATATATTTATATATCGTTTTGTGTGTGCCTATCAATGTTTATGTATATTTGTATAAATATGCATCTAAATTTATGTATATTTGTATGTATATTAATCTTATTTTGAAATATCAAATAAAATATTTATTGTGCTATCAAGAATAATTAAACAGTACAGGCATGTGGCTGGTTAGAGTCCGAAAATTCTGACGCTAATCAAGTATATTTTCGATGCAAATCACAATTTGTGTCTAATTTGCATCGAAAAAATACCGACATTAAAACCGACGTCGCTAATTATCCTAGCGACCACATTTTCATTGAGCAAATTCGTCGTTGTAAATTTTTGTCCACAAATCAATTGACGAGAACCTACTGTCGTAATTGTGTTTACACTAGTCGGTGCAAATTTGTGAATGCAAATCCCATTTTACTTCGAGATAGCGACGACAAGTATCGTTCAGTTGATTGTAAAGTTTGTGTTGGATTTTCTGACGTTGATCCGATACAAACCTCTAAGAAGCAAAAAAAAAAAAAAAAAAAAAAAAAAAAAAAAAAAAAAAAGGTNAAAAAAAACAAAACAAATCAAAAAAAAAACGATTAAATTTTTACATACACGCACTTAACAAACACAAGCATCATAATAGCATGCTTATATATCATTATAACTGAATAAAGAAATCACTAAAATGTTTAAACAAAGATACCAATTTTACTTAAAGAAAAACGGATGTAAATGTTCAAAGTTAACAACTGCACGAACTGAAAGTTCACATAAACATAAATAAAATAAAAAAAATCAGCCCCTATACATTGTTAAAATCAAAAAATAATTGTCATTTTAAATTTTAATAGCCACAAAAAAAAATCATTTTTATTACTTACATTGACAAGCTGAGAGTGGTCGGAGACACACTACTGTGTGTTCGGCTATCGATGTGTTAAAACATGCAACTTTGCAGTAAATAGCTCTAGATCAAGCTGCCTGTGTACATGAGATAAATATAAGTATCACATAATTATATAAATTTTTAAGTTTTTTTTTTAATTTGGAGATAATTTTACTAGTTTTTAATAGTGCTTTGTGTAGATGATTAAATATCAAATGTGGAGTGCAACCTCTCTGGCTCCCTCCGTTGTCTGATTCTAATAGTCTGTCTGTCTTTTCCTCTGATATTCCGGAGGGGCACGGGCTTTGTTTAAGTCAGCTCGGACATCCTCACCCACCCATGCAGGCCTCTCCCCCCTTCTTTCATATTGTAGTGAACATATCCGCGAGCCGAAGCCTGCCACGAACCTCAAAAATATGTTGGATCTGTTGATGATACTCCAACAACCAGTAGAAGGACCTGTGCAAATTTGAAATTACGTAAGTTTTGAGGAGTATAAAAAGTAGAAATTAACATTATATTTCAAATTAAATGATTATACTTCGAACTCCCATAACCACATGTCTCAAGTCGTAATCGGGAATTGTTCTCAGGAGAGATATACTTGATTATATCGGCACCGGATGATCTCTATGAAGCGTGTCACGGGCGGCCTGGAAGGAAAGAACCTGAAATTGAAATATTTGTTTCAACAAAAATTAAGATGAAAATTGAACTTATTCTAATGTTAAAATAAAGATGACTTACGAGTCTCCCTCCCACACAATATACACTCTGTCATTGGAGTCAACCCTCGGAGATGCAGGATTTGAAGCGCCCCACTCATTGGAAGAGGAATCTGGACGGAAAATTGGTGTGGGTAAGAGAGGTGGTGCTTGCGAGGGAGCTAGTGCCTACAAGGGAACGAGTGCGGGAGGGGGCAGGAGGAGTGATTGGAGTGGGTGCAAGAGTGACGTACCTCCCGGCGTGGGTGACAGTCTTATTCAATCTCCTGTATGTGTTCTCTAAAGTCCCCTTAACATGGGGTTAGGGCATCTGCCATCTACCATCTACAATAGAAAAAATAAATTATTATAATTATTAAGCAGAATTAGTATGTAATATAAGACACAAAAGTAAAAGCACGACAATGTAGAATGCTAACATGAAACATGTCGTGACTGTGTAAATTGATAGAGTAAGTAGGATAACTATAGTGTGAGAAGCAAAAGTAAAAGAAAGAACGTGAAGAAAATAGTCGGCTGAAACTGTTCCTTCATTGAGTTTTCCTCGTTTCCTATGAGATCGACAACTAGACTCAAACTCAGTACTATTGATACTCCACGTATACTTATATGAGCAGCCCGTGCTTCGCAACAATTAGTTTGTGTCATATAACCACCTATTACCACCAATAGTGTTTGGGCTCTTACCCGGGTGGTGATTTGTTCACTTTAACATTTTTTATTTTAAATATTAATCTTATTTTTATGTTATTTTCTTTTAAATGCTCTCATTGCTTTGCTAATTTTATTTGGTTTTCTGGTCTATATGTATTGGTAGGTTGTTTTTATTAGTTTATTGATTGGTGGGGTTTTTCTGAAAAAAATTTTATTAGCTCAAACAAGGTTTTCTTTTTTGAACTCAACAATTCAAATAGCTCTGTAGTTGTTTTTTTTTAAATATTATTTTGAGCAAGTTTTTTTTAAAATAATTTTTAATTCTCTTTGATTTTTTTTTTGTTTATTTCAATATTGTCTTTTTTTTATTGTGTTAGGGTATGTTTGGGGCAGCTGCAGCTTATTGAATAATCTGTTGATAAACTGATTAAAAATAATTTGCTGATAAGCTAGGTGCGGTAGCTATTATAAATTTTTTATTTTTTTAGAAAAGCCAGACCGCAGCTAGAAAGCTGCCACCGCACCTAGACAGGTGCGGTGTAAAAACACTGTTTTCAGTGTTTTGAAAACGCATAAGCTGCCAAAACGCAGTTTACCCAAACAGGTCAGGTGCGTCTTCAAAATGTCACCACACCAAATAAACTGCTCCAAACAGACCCTTAGTTTGGTATTTTTCTTTTGGGACAATCACATGCAGACCGCCTCAAACTTGCTACCTACAAATCAACTAGTCTCTTTCATCCATTTTCCAAATTCTCACTTAAATATCAAAATTCATGGTAAAACCCCAACCCATATTTTTCATTTTTATCAAATTCTCTAATTTGATCGTGGCATGTTTAAACACATCGGCTCGGTAGTTAAGAAAACTCACTTTGTTGATTAATTTGTAAATATCAATATTTTGAATGCATGTAAGTATGTTTTTTTTTTTCTTTTTAGTAGCTTTTAGCACTTTCATGTCTTTGTACTTATATTAAATTTTTACTTCAATGATTAAGGTAAGCTCTTATTTGAATAATTTAGAGTAGATGTACTCTGTTGATCTTTTTGGTTTAAAATGTTAAAAAGGCGTTTGTCCGAGGTTTTTTTATATAGTTTAAAGCTTATTTGGCATTAGGGTTGTCAAAAAAGCTCTTTGTTCATGAACAGTTCGCGTTCGGTTCGTCAATAAGTTTGTGTTCGATTGGTTCGATAAATAAATGAGACGAACGTGAACAAATTTTTTTTCATTCGGTTAGTTAAACGAACCAAACATGAACAGTGATGTGTTTGTTTGTGTTCGAATCGTTATTATTTGAAATATAAAATAATTATTTATAAAAAAATTATGATCTTTTAAAAAATTAAATTTTATAAATTATAATATATAATAAATTAATAATAATAGTATATTAATATAATATATTAGTAATATACTAATATAGATATTATATATTTATATAATATAAGTTATATAATTAATATAATATATTCTTTATATATATATTAATATTAGGGATGTCAAATTGGCTCGTCGTTCGCTAACAGCTCGTGTTCGGCTCATGTTCGGCTTGTTCGTTAAGAAACGAACATGAACAGTGACTTCACGAACATTCTCGAACACAAGCTTATTTCAAACAAACTAAATTTTAAACGACCCTATTTCAAGCTTATGTTCGTGTTCGGTCCGTTTACAACCCCATTTGGCATATGTAAAAAAGTAATTTTTTTGCTTTTTTTTTTTTATTATTATTGACCTTGATGGTGGTAATTGCAATTTGTAGTGGTGATGGACCATAATAATTATTTTCTAAAATATCTTAAAATTTTATTTTGAATATCAAACATATCTGTAAGACACACAGGCCGTTATGATGAGTTGCGATAATATTTGTAGGCTACATGGACTGAAATCAGAGCTGTGAGCCACGCAGGTCATAGTAGATCATGTAAGTTGTAGTGGTGAGTTGTTATGACATCAGTAGGTCCTAGTGTCTGAAGCGAGGAGCTGTACGTGTTGTGAGCTACGTAGAACGTAGTGATGAGTTGTGATGACATTTGTAGACTGCAAGGGCCGGAGTCGGGAGTGAGTTCTATCGCTTAAACTTTCTTGCCCGATAAAAAAATGTTCAAACTGTTTTGATTATAGAAATTGTGTGGTACGTATGTAAATGCCACGTTACAATTATAAAGAGAATTTTGTTAATGAGAGAAGTTTAACATTATTTTGTGCTAGTAAATACAATGGTAACGTGATATATTAATCTTATATTAATGCACAAAGATTCAACATATACATAAATAAAAGAAGAGCCGGTAGAGGGAATAACATGAGTTTTTATGTGAAAAACTCAAAAGGGTAAAAATTATAATTTAACCTGGTTGAAATGATTGCATTATGCCGATGTAAGTTACAAAACTTTTATCGGTCATTAAATAGTCAGAAGCAACATTATATAAATCAGGGTTATCAAAATGACTTCCGTTAAGGGAGGGTAAAATAAGTATGAAAAGTGGCGATAACACACTGTGAAAGAAGACATGCAATAGAGGTTATGTGTCAGAAAATATGATGTCAGAGTCGTTAGTAATAGTGGGCTGCCTAGCAGTGGAGGTATGGCGGTACTCCAATAGTAGTGAAGTTGTTTGATGGGTAGCGACGGCGATTTGGTAGTAGAGACAGTTTTGGTCGGGCGATTACGGTTTAATGATGGAGATGACCCGAAGGTGGTGGTCTAGAGATGAGATGATGATAGTCATGAGGCAATGAAGATGGTGGTTGGACAAACGGTCCGACGGTAGTGGCCCAGCGGTGAGCACCATCAGCTTTCTTCTCCAGGTTTAGGCTCCACTTATGAAGAGTGTGGGGGTCTATTTATAGATTTTGGAAGTGACATTTTATATAAATACAGCATGAATCCAGACAATTCCGTCGAACGCCCTATATGATTCCCTTTATCATATATGATTATTTGAACGCATTGTTCAAGTCTAAATTAAGTGATTTTAAGCTCACTAGATTAATCTCATCAAAATACTTGATTTTACTTTAAAGTTATCAGATATGAATATTATTTGGTCCTTCTAAATAAAATTCTAAATTTTTTATGCTTTAAGTTAAGCTCACTTATGCTAAGATCAGACCATTATATATATATATATATATATATATATATATATATATATATATATATATATATATATATATATATATATATATATATATATATATATATATGTGTGTGTGTGTGTGTGTGTGTGTGTGT
>JXCR01041650.1:24460-47920 GCA_002079205.1 Phalaenopsis hybrid cultivar
TTTAATTTTTTAAAATATCATAAATTTTTTATATATAATTATTTTAAACTATTTTATATTTCGAACAATAACGATTTGAACACGAACAAACACAACATTGTTCGTGTTTGGATCATTTAACTAACTGAACAAAAAAAAAAATTGTTCATATTCGGCTCGTTTGCATATCGAACGAATCGAACACGAACTCACTGACGAACCGAACACAAATTGTTCGCAAACAATAAGCTTTTTGGACAGCCCTATCCCTCACAATGTAAGTATAAATTGGGAATTCTTACATATAGATGTCCCCATACACTTAAATTTACACATTAAGGTTCCCAAATTCAATTTTTACATACGGAGGTCTCTACTATGCCTCCTGCTTTTTCTTTACGGGGAAGTGATTATGGGTGGTGACGTCGGGAAAAAATTTGCGTACGTCAACCGTACGCAGAGATGGGTATATAATAGAGTACACGGGGGTTATATGGAGATTATAAGAGGTTATAACCCCATTGTACCTCCCGTGTAACTCCGGTGTAACCGCGCTGTAACCTTGTAATTCCAATGAATAAAATAAAAGCGCGGGTTACAGTGGGGTTACACGGAAGGTACAACGAGGTTATAACCCCTTTGTAATCCCCATATAACCCCCGTGTACACTATTATGTACACATCTCTGCGTACGGTTGACGCACACAAATTTTTTTCGTGACGTCGAGCTTCAGCTATATTCGATGATGGCTTGAAGAAAGAAACCGACAGCTGTAGGCGTTTATCTTGTCCGGTCCTCATGATTGTTCCCCCTCGGAACAGTTGCCCGCAATAGTGTAAATAATGGGGATTTGATTCCTCAGGTGGGACAAATAAAATGAGGAGAGCGTGATGAGCATTTTTATCAATTCACATAATCTTGAATTTGAATATTCATATTCTTCCCAATGATTTTTGGAAGAATGATTTTTTTTGATGTATAGGACATGAGACATAAATTTATATCCGGTGTTCAATTAAAATCACTCAAAAAAAATAGTAGGTCTCACTAAAAAAAGATGTATTATAATAATTGGACACAAGATACGAATTTATATTTGATGTCCTAATACAATAATGGCTTTGAAGGATTTTTTCATAGCCAGGGATTTCACTAGTTTTTTCTCTGAAACAATTGTCGAATATAAGTGAAAATAGAGAAAATATTTCCGTACGTAAGATGCACGTAAAGTTGCCTACGTCAGGAGGTTATTTAGAGGGTATATGAGGGTTATATTCGTGCATTCCCTTGTAATCTACCTGTAATTTACCTGTAACATACAAATAAGTTCTGTGTTTTTGTAGTTCCAGTAGGTGCAGGTAGGTTACAGGGAGGTATATGGGGTATAACGTGGATGTAACCTATGTGTAGCCTCTGAATAACCTCTGACGTACGCAGCGCTGTACGTACGCAAATATTTTCCTGAATAAAGACATTATATGTAAAAATTGAGTTTTAGGATCATAATGTGTAAATATAAGAATATAAGGACACCTCTAAGTAAAAACCCCTAGAAATTAAAATTTTAGTTCAAATTTAGATCTACACCACTTAAAAGTAGAGATTCTCTGTCATTTCTTCCACGGACTTCGCAGTTGTTTTTCAACTTAGCGTATGATTGTCGCACTCTTTCCCCACCGGCCATGCCTTGTTAACGGTTAACTCTTTGGTCTCTCTCACTACTCTCTCTCTAAAATGGTTTGTTTCCCTATCTTCCTCCTGCTCTGCGCACTAATGGCGGAAATAGGATTTTGCTACTCCTCTGAGGTAGGTTTAATTTGCAACTCGTAGCAATTCAAATGACTGTTTTGAATCTTTCTTCATCCCAATGCAATAACGATTTAGTATTTTGTCAACTTTTTCTAGGTTTATATAGTGTATATGGGTAGTAAAAGATCGGTTGAGCCGAAAGAGATGACCAAGCAAAATCATCTACTTCTGGCTTCTGTTCATGATGGAAGGTTAAGTCCAGTTGAATCATTTCCAGTGTTGTACAGGGAAGGAATTAGGAATTATTTCTTAATGATGAATAATGTGGTTTCCTATTCACTCTCTCAAACAGTTTGGAGAGAGCAAGGGCTTCTCATGTTTACAGTTACGTGCACAGTTTCAGAGGATTTGCGGCGAAGTTGAGTGAAAATCAGGCTTTTAAGATCGCCGGTAATTTGATTACAAGAATTTACTTTCGTTATGTATCTAGGTTTTCGGTTAATGATTATGTATGTTTGAAATTTTGGCGCATTTTTAGGAATGTCTGATGTTGTCTCGGTGTTTCGTAATGAGAAGAGGATGTTGCATACAACTCGTTCATGGGATTTTATCGGTGTTTCAACCGATGTGGACATGGAGATTCCAAGGTTTTCTACGAAGAATCAAGAGAATGTTATTATTGGTTTCATTGATACAGGTTTTTCCTCTCTCTTTTCTTGAATATTCATCACATTATCAACCTTTTGTGTGGGAATTTATTTCGATAGACTAAATTTCTTTCATTCAAAGTTTTTTTTCTTGTTTGACTGTTTGTTAACTCCTAGATTGATGATTCAATGGAATTTAACATGTATATATATATATATATATATATATATATATATATATATATATCAGAAACCTATTAATTTGAAGAGATTTTGTTCCATCTGTTTTCAACTACTGTAAGTCTTTCTTTTTTGCTTGAACTGGCTGAACTTTTAATTAGCTTCAATTCCACCCATACATTAAGAGATTTTAGTAAGTTTTACTGGTTCCTCAACACTTTGTCCTAAGTCTTGTAAATAGTTATGATAGAACTTATTTTCTGCTTGAGGAAATGCATCAAAACTCATCACTTAAGATTAACTTTCTCAGGAATANGCATTAAGAGATTTTAGTAAGTTATACTGGTTCCTCTACACTTTGTCCTAAGTCTTGTAAATAGTGATGATAGAACTTATTTTCTGCTTGAGGAAATGCATCAAAACTCATCACTTAAGATTAACTTTCTCAGGAATATGGCCAGAGTCACCTAGTTTCAATGACCATGGAATGCCTCCTGTGCCTTCCAAGTGGAGAGGGATATGTCAAGGAAACAAGCTCACAAATTTTTCATGCAACAAGTATGCGAAAAATTCACAAATTTCTAAAATTTAATGCATTTATGAGTACCTTATTGCATCAACTTACATTATAAATTCAGGAAAATCATAGGAGCAAGGTATTATCTTCGAGGATATGAAGCGGAAGAGAGCAACAAAATTACAAAATTTAGGTCTCCTAGAGACAGCTCTGGCCATGGCAGTCACACTGCCTCAATAGCATCAGGGAGATTTGTGAAAAATATGAACTACAATGGCTTGGCCAATGGAGCAGCAAGAGGAGGGGTTCCAATGTCTAGAATTGCAGTCTATAAAACTTGTTGGGACTCAGGTTGTTATGATGCAGACCTGCTTGCAGCCTTTGATGATGCAATCAAAGATGGAGTGGACATAATCTCTGTGTCTTTAGGCCCCAACTATCCACAGCGAGATTATTTCAAAGACTCTATCTCCGTCGGGTCATTCCATGCAGTTAGTCATGGAATTCTCGTCATCGCCTCTGCTGGAAATGTCGGGACTCAAGGCTCGGTGACCAATCTAGCTCCATGGATGCTCACTGTCGCTGCTAGCTCAACAGATCGGGACTTTTCTTCNTGTCGGGTCATTCCATGCAGTTAGTCATGGAATTCTCGTCATTGCCTCCGCTGGAAATGTCGGGACTCGAGGCTCGGTGACCAATCTAGCTCCATGGATGCTCACTGTCGCTGCTAGCTCAACAGATCGGGACTTTTCTTCTCAAATAGCACTTGGTTCTCGAACAAAGCTGATGGTAAACTGATTTCTTTTGAATTCTTATCACACAACCTTTTTTATGTGTTCTTTATGTAAAGCATGGCTTAAATAAAAGTTTCTTTACATATAGGTTTATGGATTTGTGATTAATGTTTATGACTAAAACAAACAATACTGAATACAAATAATGATGAATAGTTTTCTTCAACGTCTATAGGGAGAGAGCTTAAATACGTTCAGAATGAATGCATCAGCACCTACCATATTAGCTTCAGAAGTTAGTAATGGATATTTCACCCCTTATCAATCAAGGTGAAAGAACTTGTTGATCTGCTATTCTGTAAAATATAGATTTAGTAGAAGTTACTTTGTTTGTCTGAATGGATTGCTTTCGTTCAGATTTTTGTAATATGAAACATGGAACGTGATCTTTTGGTTTTACAGCTTCTGCTTGGATGCCTCATTAAATAAAACAATGTCTAGAGGAAAGATTCTCATCTGCCACCATTCTGGTAGTTATTCTGAGTCAAGGATAGGAAAGAGTATTGTAGTGAGGAAGGTTGGGGGAGTCGGAATGATTCTAGTAGATGATATTGAGGATGATGTTGCCCTGCCCTTTGTAATTCCTGCAGCAACAGTTGGAAAGAAAGCTGGTGAAAGAATTCAATATTATGTTAAAAGAATTAAGTAAGAACGTTAATGGCTTCCATTCCCATTGTGACACACTCTGACATCTTCAGCTTTTGTTCAGGAAAGCAAGGTCACTTATTTTGCCTACAAGGACTGTAATGGGATCGAGAAGTGCTCCACGTATTGCAGCATTCTCTTCAAAAGGACCCAATTTATTGACCCCGGGAGTTCTAAAAGTATGAAGAAACTATGATCATTTTGGCTTCTGAGTGAAAGATTTGTGTTTTGACGAGTTTTTAAATGATTTTGCAGCCAGATATTGCAGCACCGGGGTTGAATATATTAGCAGCATGGTCTCCTGCTGATAAGAAGTTGGAGTCTAACATTCTTTCAGGTACTTCTATGGCTTGTCCACATATTACAGGACTTGCAGCATTGATAAAAGCTGTTCACCCATCATGGTCTCCATCAGCAATCAAGTCTGCATTGATGACAACAGGTTAGCAAACCGGTTCCTTTTATCACATTAGCATTTTTCTAACCATTTGAGGTTAGTTTTATGAAGCATACTTTTCACTTCTTCAAGCAGTTTGCTGAGTGTTACTTGGCTTAAAAAAATTGTTTATAACAATTTCTATCCAGGCTAATTTAGATTTATTCCTTTCTTTTTAATTTGAGTGGGATGGTTAAAGTGTATATCATAGCATATTTATAACAGACGATAAAACTACGAGGAGATTGAGAAGATTTGAAGAATGGTTGTTCAATGGAAGACAAGAGGCAAAAACAAAGAAAGTGTTAGAAGTTATATCATGAAATAATTTATTCTTGTTATAAGTTATGTGGATTAGATTTATTTCCTAATATATCTTTATTTCCTTTTCTACTTTAGATTTATTTTCTTGGATTAGATTTAATTCCTTTCCTATTTTAGGCTTTCTTATATTAGCTTATTTTAATTAATTGGAGATATTAGGTGTTATATCTTGTTATTTCTTTTTTATTGTGTTTCCTATTTTAGGATTCATGTAAGGGCTATTTATACTCATTTTCATATCAATAAAAGTATTCCACATATCAACATGTTATCAAAGTTTTGAAAAAACTCTAGTCTTCTACCATCTGAAAACTTTCTATTCCCTGCAATTGACAATTTTTGTGATGTTGCAGGTCCTTTTTCCACCTCCTCTTTTCAATTTTTTGCCAGAAACTTCCTTTCACTGTAGGCCCCGCCGCCGAAATTTCCTCTTACCATTGGAATTCCCTCCTGCAGCCTTTCCAACCGTTGATCTCCCTCCTGCCGGCCTGCTCTCCTTCCTATAGGGTCCCTTCTCCCATGAGATCTACCTGTTGTGAAAAAACAATGGCAATAAAGTGAAATACCGGATCGAGAAAAATTCGCAAACAGAAAAGCACAACGAAGCAACACAGGTTTACGTGGTTCGGCAAATTGCCTATGTCACTGAGCTGCAGAGGATTTTATTACTTCGAGGAATGCACCCGTCGATCGCCTCGACCATTACAAGAAAGAATTTCTCTCTCTCTCTCTTCTCTCTCCTCTCCTTCTCTTTCTCTCTACCCGAGAGCTTCGAACCGAAGTACACCAGAAGAAGAACCTGGAAAGCTATCAATGCTGAAGAGAGATGCCTGCGAAACTAAATTCCGAGAGAGATTACAAGCGAAGCTAGCATGCCTATTTATTAATTCCATCATGCCTTTAGACCCATTAAAGAATTAATCAAATAATTAATGAAACTCATAATTATTTCTTTTTCTCATCTGCAGTAAATCATAGAAGGAATTAAGAATAATTAATTTAGCAATTAATTTCGAGTATCAAATCCAATTTCCTACCAAACATGAGAAAATATCAATTTGAGCAGTGGAACGGTTTCTATATTCGCAACACAACCTGCAAGCCTCCCCATTAAATCTTCCTGTATGTGACTGTGAATTGTTGTTGGTAAAGATAAAAACTTGTCATTGTGGAAAGGTGAATCTTGCTGGGGAGAGAAAGAGCTACTTGGACCCAATCCCAACTTGCTCCGAAGTGTGCAAAAACCTCTTGTTTGCAAGGCCCATTTCTATAATTTACTTTGCCATGAAGGAAACTGCCCTACTTGTTGTGTACTTGTTGAGCAGAGATGCAGTGCGACTCTTCACGCTAGACTGTGGAGTGTTACAAGTTGTTCGATGAAACTTTCCCATTTATCTGTGAAAAAACCTGTGGTAGTAAGAACAATTGTGGTCGACATGGTCGTAGAGAGCGTTGTTGTCCTCTATTAAAAGAGAAATTATTCCATACGGACAATGCATGCAGAGAAACATGTGTTGTCCGATCTCGGCCATCGATCACAGTTTTTTTTGTTTTTTTTTTTTAAATAGAGCCCACCGAAATACAATTTTGCTGTGATCAACGATCGAGATTGGACAGTGGAATAATTTTTCCTATTGAAGACTAGCAGCGACCACTTTTTTGGTGGCGATTGGGATCCCCACTTCTGTTCAGTGCCTTGTGGCAAGCAGCTGCGGCATGGGAACCATACATGTCTTGAGATCATCTTGCTATCTTAACTTGCGCTTGTGGAAAGACCTCAATTCCACCTCTAATCCCCTGTGACACGCCCCCGCCATCATGTCCACTTCTATGCTTAGTGTCACGGCCTTATGGCCACCCAACATCCCACTCCTGCCATTTTGGTGACTGCTTTCCCTGCATTATTTTTATGGTGAAAGAATGCATTGGTGGCCATGATTATGTCGAGAAACATTCCCTGTGGTTCCAAAGACATTTGATGTAATCGACTCTGCGGAAAGATGAGGCGGTGTAGAATCAATGCCTGTGTCAAGGCCTGCCATCCTCCTTGTGATTCATCTCATGCTGACTGTACACGAAGAGAAGTCTCTCATATCTTTTGTCCATTTGTAGGTCTCTCATATCTTGCCAGGCTGCAGTCGCATTGCATGCTTTGCAAGGTTATTGTTTTGTGAACATGATCGAGAGTTGGCTTGTTTGAGGCTGCAATTTGCTCACTTCCCTGGTCCACATTTATCTGTCGACCCTCGTAGTAGGCCTTGATTTTTTGGAGTTGTATTTCATGCAACGAAAGTGGTTTGTGGATGTTATTTCCATAAAGAAAATTTGCTCCTCGTTGAGTATTTTATCGTTGCATTTCCTCGTTTTACTGAATTTCATTCTCAATCTTTCTCTGGAAGGCTCTTTTTTGTATCTACATTTCATGTGAGAGACATTGGCCAGTTAAATTGCCTTCACTTATTTCTCCCTATAAACTTCCAGATGTGTTTGCTCCTTCGGAATTATTCTTGTAGTAGGCCTTTCTTGGAGCTTTTCCTGCAGCAGGTTTTTTTCCATAGCTTTTTCTGCAGCAGGTCCTCCAGAGCTTTTTCCTATAGTGTGACCTACCTCCGGAGCTTTTCCTTTCTTTTCTACACGCCATACCCTGCAGTTTTTTATGTTGGCTGCTTACTTTCTTGTAAACTCCTCTGTGACATTACATGTAGGAGTCTTTTGCCTACCTAGTAAGAACTACAATCAAAGAAAACCACAGTCAACTATAAGTCAGTTTTTTCTGTAAGTTTTCTATTTTTTTGCTAACTCTTCTGCAACTTTACCTGTAAAAGTCTTCTGCATACCTATAGACACTGTAGGAACTACAGTCAAAGACAACCGCAGTCAACTTTTTCTGCAGGTTGTCTATTTTCCCGCAAACTTCTCTGTAACATTACTTGTAGGAATCTTCCGTCTATCTACATATACTGCAGGAACTGCAGTCAATTACAATCATAGTACGGGAAAAAACTTCAAGTTCTATTTCACAGGATCTCCCTTGTCTATTGTTTGATGTTTTTAAACCCAATTTGAACATGGTTTTTAATCATATTTTAATTTGAGAGGGACTGTTAGAAGTTATATTATGAAATATATTATTTATGTTAGAAGTTGTGAGGATTATATTTATTTTCTAATATAACTCTGTTTCATTTCCTATTTTATATTTATTTTCTTAAATTTGATTTATTTCCTTTTCTATTTTAGGCTTTTCAATTCTATCTTGTTTCCTTTATCTCAAAATAATTAATATAAATTGATTAATTAGATATATTAGGTGTTATATCTTTCATTTTCTGTTATTTCTTTTTATGAAATAATTTATTTATGTTAGAAGTTGTGAGGATTATATTTATTTTCTATTATAACTCTGTTTCCTTTCTTATTTTATATTTATTTTCTTAAATTTGATTTATTTCCTTTTCTTATTTTAGGCTTTTCAATTTTATCTTGTTTCCTTTATCTCAAAATAATTAATATAAATTGGTTAATTAGATATATTAGGTGTTATATCTTTCATTTTCTGTTATTTCTTTTTTATTGACTTTTCTATTCTAGGATTCATGTAAGGATTATTTATACCCCTTTTCATATCAATAAAAATTTGCTATATTATTTGAGTTTCAAGAAAGCATGAACAAATCCACTGAGAGAAATAAATGGGTATGCCAAATAATGATTTTCTTTATTCCATCAACAGTCATCCGGCATACAAGATTCTTACTATTTACAGAAATGGATGCACTGAAAATAAGAAAAGTATCTTTAAACAATTAAAAGTTTGACATTAATCATCAATGACAAATAACAACTTAACAGCTAAATATTTACTTAAAAAGAAAATATGACAATCACATTACACATTGAAGAAAATTTCAAATACGTACTCATCATTTAGAGCTGAGATAAATTTAGGCTTGAAATATTATATGAGACTGAATTAGAGGCCTTTGATTGTACTGTAGAGCTAGCAAAATTCATACCTATACGAGAAATAAATGAAAAATTCATCTCTCATAGCAGTGACTAATGTTAAATACATCATAAAGACGAAGATATGTATGGGAAGAGCAACTCCACCCCTAACAAAATTGAAAGAAGGCTCTCTTCATCAATTCCTAAGAACATTACTATTGCTCCAAAAAGCTATTTCTTAAAGCTTGGAAGTCTTAACAGCGGCAGAAGCTATTTTTAAAAGCTATTTCTTAAGCTGCTAATATGTTTGATTATAGATTCAACTCTTTTTCCTCTAATAAGAAAGATAACAGCGGCAGAAGCTCAGAAAAATGGTGCTATTTTTTCAGTGTTTCTGCTTTTGGTTTCTATGTTTAAGTAGGCAATTCAGCCTTTATTTAGCATGAATTCAACTTTGTTTTGACAGAGCTTCGGTAAATAATGATTAAGGGGTTTCTTGGAGAGTGAAGTATGGGCTGTCAAAACAATAGCACCATTTGCATAGAGCTTGGATTTAAGTGGAGTTAATTGGATGATTAACGTTTAAGTTTTTTTAAATGAATGGTGTATTGTTTACTTGAATTAATCTTTTTTTAGTACTATTCATGAAAGATTAGAAGAGGAGAAGTAATACTCATTAGAAAGAGTGGTATTGCTTGATGAAGTGAAGATTTATTCAAAGTTAGTTAGATTACTATTTTGTTAATATAAATGAAGAGTACGTGAATCTAATGATAATATTTAATCTAGAAGAAAATCAAGGAGGCATATGGGTATATGGTTTTAAATTTGAAATTGAAGAAGTTGATATGTGGAGATTTTTAAGTAGTAGTTGAATAAGGATGAGGTGGAGGGAGAAGCAATGGTGCTTGATTATCTTGGAGGGACGATATGAAATATACTAACATTCTCTTCTTAAAATAATATTTATTCATTGATACTAATCACAAAATAATAATTCTTATTTATCCATTATTTTTAATAAATTAATGACTTCTCATGGTTCCTATTCATTTAACAATAATCTTTCATTATTATTGTTCATGGAACCAAAATAAATTATGTTATGGTTGGAAGTCACAAGATTAAGAGAACTATACCATCAATACTGTACGGTTTATCATTTTGACAATAAATTGGGTAGCAAATGTCATGGTAGAGTTTTTATTATTTGGTTTTTGAAAAAGGAAAAATTTGATGCCAAAACAGAACTAGAGAGAGAAATAAAAGAAGAGAATTTATAAGATAATAACATATTACTAGAAAATATATCTAATTAAAAATCGATCTTGACATAAATTTCTTGATCTCAAAGCACACCCCAGTATTTGAACTGAAATTTCTAGAAATTATTATGGGATTATTTAAAATCTATTTTTCAGAAAATTTAATGTTGAAACGAGCATCTAGATAAGACAAACTCATTGATACCGCCAGCGCATTGTTTTGAGCTAAATGAACCTAATTCAAGCACCTAAAATTATAGTTGAAAACTTCACATAGCCATTTTTAGAATCAGATGACTTTGAATTGTGCATGCTTATAGTTGGGAAAAGTCTCTACAAAACAAACCTGATGAGTCCAAAATCATAGAATTTTGCTATCATGAGGACGCTAAGATGTCTAACAAAATTTCAAATTATGAAAGTTTATAAACTCTAGCTATTTGATGGAGTCTCTATTTTGTGAAAATTAAATAGGCACTATGCCTCCTTAAAAAAATTATGAATAGGAACAATTCCAACATTTTAGAAGGAAATGAAGAGAGTCCCAATGATAATGGTAAGAAGATTCTAGATAAAACAATTTGAGAAACAAAAAGTTTTAAAAATTGTCTAACACTGACGCCTATCTTAGCCAACAATGCCTACTTCCATGTCCAAAGTTGCCAACAAGGACAACACCCAGCCCAAAGTTGCCAACAAAGCCAACACTCAACGTTGAAACCAAGGCCAATTCCCAATGTCCAATGCCCAATACCCAATACCAATGCCAAGATTGATGCCCACTGGAGCCAACATGATCAACTCCTATCGTTACTACCTTATTAGTCGCCTAACTTGCCCCCTGATTGACAAATCTAAAAATGTCAAACTTGTACTGGATCATTAAGTATATTTTAAATTGCATCATGTTTCCTTAATCAGTATAATTTTCTCCAATTACTTGAGAGCACATCATCAACATAGAAAAAAATTCTTTTTTCCTCTCCTCTTTCTTCCAAATTTACTCACTTCACCTAAACGAACTGCAGCGACTGTCGTCGATAGGAATGGTAGATTCATTACAGCAGATCCTTCAGGACGAAGAGCAAATCCATTCGACTATGGTTCGGGCTTCCCAGATCCTTCAAGAATGCTAGACCCGGGTCTCATTTATGACACACATGCTAGAGATTACAAGGCTTTCCTTTGCTTCAATGGCTACAGTGACGAATACTTGAATTTGGTGACAGGAGAAAGTAACAGCAGCTGCAGCCAATTATACCAAGTGCCTTCCAGCCTGAATTATCCTGCAATTGCAGTGCCTGATCTAAATGGAAGCTACTCGGTGACGAGAGAAGTGACAAATATGGGCAGAGCTGGAAGCATATATAGATCCCTTGTGGTTTCACCTGAAGGAATCAATGTAAATGTTGTGCCAGATGTTCTATCATTTAGAAGCAATGGTGAGAAGATGAATTTTACGGTGCATTTCAGGGTGCTCACTTCTTCAAAGGACTACGTGTTTGGGGCTTTATTATGGAGCTCCAGAAGAATTAAGGTAAGTACCCCTTTGGTAGTCAGGGTTGTTTCCCCTTGAATTATCAGTTTTTTTTTTTAAAGAAGAAATTTTATTATTATTGATCAAATGATTTTTACATTTATCTGCAAAAACTGAAAAACAAAAATGTTATCCTTCATGCATTGAGTTGGTTTGTTCATCTAATTATAAGCCCTGTTTGATCATAGCAATCTGATTTCCAACATTATGTTTTGAACACATGCAACGTGCGCACGCACACATAACAAGCTAATAGAATCGATCATAAAAATCATAGAGGGTCAATCTTTCTACCATCTCAACAGATTTCTGAAATTTTTTTTGCTCATAATTTTGGTTGTGCCACATATTTCGTATGCGAACTTTTCGGTTTAAACCCAACATATTTTGGGTCACAGATTCTAACACTTACTAACATTGTTATGATTATGTCATCCATTGATTCTTTAATGCATGCTTTACTCATTTATAGATGGTTTCAATTATATGCATT
The DNA here is from genome assembly GCA_002079205.1 of Phalaenopsis hybrid cultivar. Classification (NCBI taxonomy): domain Eukaryota; kingdom Viridiplantae; phylum Streptophyta; class Magnoliopsida; order Asparagales; family Orchidaceae; genus Phalaenopsis; species Phalaenopsis hybrid cultivar. The sequence continues at coordinate 36,976 of JXCR01041650.1, forward strand.
CAACAATACCAGTGAATAAGAAGTAGTGAGTATAAGTACTAATAGATAAAAAAATGGCCTACTAGAAGATTCAACATAGGATAAGAGAAGAAGCTTAGATGAAAGTCATGGTAATAATCACATAGTGTTTATGGACCATAGTTCAAACTTATATCAATCAAATACTCTAAGCATTTTATCTTGATATGTTTGAGCCCATATCTAAATGCTTCTGTTGTATGCTAAAAGGCCAAGATGCTAATATATATATATATATATATATATACTTAATAAANATCATAAATTAAAATGTGAGTATTTCAAAATTTGATTTTTAAAAATTGTAGTCCAAATGTGCATTAAGATTCGTGTGAATCAATATGAATTTTTAGTAACATCAAATATAATAGAGAAAGAGATTACCCAAAATGGTAAAATTGTTAAATACTAGCGCGTTACGCTCATACAATTAAATAATATAAAAATTAGAAAGTCGCATAGATGTTAGTGCACATGAAATTTTGCAATAATTAGTCTACTATTATTTTCTCGCAGAAATGATTTTCCGTTCGTAAGGAATCGTTAATGGGATACATTTAGTAGTTTTACATGTGGTCAAAGTTATTTATGAGTTATTTTCAGATTATTTCTAGATTATTTTCAATAATACCGAAATAATTCAGAAATAACATAAAAATAAAGACCCGAGATTATTTCTGGGTTATTTCAGGATTATTGAAAATAACCCAAAAATAACCTGAAAATAACTAAGGAATAACCTACACCGCACATAGAACTACCTCAAAAGTTCGGACAAAAAATGCGCTCCTACACGATAGTGTCTTTTTCTTTATTTTATTTTTTAAACCTAAAAGATCAATGAGCTTACGTGTGTCATAATAAAATTATTAAAAATTCGATAAAAATGAAAATATATATCAAGATTAATGATGAATTTTGATATTTATATGATAATTTAAAATTTTAGTGAATGAGGATGTTTAATTTGTAAATAAAAAAATTTTAGATTTTCTATGTAATTTTTTTAAAGTTAAACAATAATAGCAATTAAGTTGAAAATTTTGAATTTTCTAATTGAAGAAAAGAATCTTTATCGAGTCATCCCCAAGATAAAATATATTTGTATTAAGAATTATTATATTAAAAAATTCACATAAAGTATTATATATAAAAATAGTTGGTTTATTTTTTAGTAAATATTTAAAAAAAATTTATGTATTGGGTAAAAAATATATTAAAAAGGCAAAATTACCGAATTACCTAAATAACTTTTTTAAAAAAAACATTATTAAATTTTACTAGTCATAGAGATAGATTTTAAATTTCAATGTGGGCCCCACCCCGAACATAATTTGGCTCTTTCCTTAATTAGTTCAATGTTACAAGTTTGCTCAGGATTCAAAAGTTAGCTCTAATGAATGTATATATTTTTTGAAATTTCCCCTTTATTTACTTTGATATATGCCATGTATATTTTTTTTTTAATATCTTATTAAGCCCTCACTAGGGGTGTAAACGAACCGAACACGAATGAACTGAGCTTGTGTTTGTGTTTAGTTCGTTTGAAATTTTATTTGTTTGAAATAAGCTCATGTTTGAAATTGTCCGTGTTCTTTTTCTTAACGAACGAGTCGAACACGAGTTGTTCACGAACGACCAACGAGTCAGTTTGACATCCCTAATATTAATAAATATAAATGATATATTATATTAATTATATAACTTATAGTATATAAATATATAATATCTATATTAGCATATTATTAATATAGTATATTAATATATTATTATTACTAATTTGTTATCTATTATAATTTATAAAATTTAATTTTCTTAAATATCATATATATTTTTATATATAATTATTTTAAACTATTTTATATTTCGAACAATAACGATTTGAACACGAACGAACGCAGCACTGTTCGTGTTTGGATCATTTAACTAACCGAAAAAAAAAAAATATTCATGTTCATCTCGTTTGCTTATCGAACGAATTGAACACGAATTTATTGACGAACCAAACACGAAATTTTCGCGAAAAAATGAGCTTTTTTGACAGCCCCTAGCCCTCACAATGTAATTATAAATCAGGAATTTTTACATATAGATGTCCCCAAACACTTAAATTTACAGATTAAGGTTCCGAAACTCAACTTTTACATACGGAGGTCTCTCCCGCTTTTCTTTACGGGGAAGTGATTATGGGTGGTGACGTCGAGCTTCAGCTATATTCGATGATGGCTTGAGAGAGGAAACGGACGAAATCCTCAGCGGTGGCGGTTTATCTTGTCCGGTCCTCAAGATTTTTCCCCCGTGGAACAGTTGCCCGCAATAGTGTAAATAATGGGGATTTGATTCCTCGGGTGGGCCAAATAAAATGAGGAGAGCGTGATGAGCATTTTTACCGATTCACATAATCTTGAATTTGAATGTTCATATTCTTTCAAAGGATTTTTTTTAATGTACATGACATCAGACTTTTATCTCGTGTCTTGTGTTTAATTAAAATCACTAAAAAAAAGAGTAGGGCTCACTAAAAAAAAGTATATTACAGTGATTGGACACAAGACACAAATTTATATTTAATGTCCTAATACAATTATGGCTTCGAAGGATTTCACCTGTTTTTTCTCTGAAACAATTGCCGAATATAAGTGAAGATAGGGAAAATATTTGTGTACGTAAGACGTACGCAGAGCTGCCTACGTCAGGAGGTTATTTAGAGGGTATAAGGGGGTTATATTCGTGTTATACCCCCTGTAACATCTCTGTAACTTATCCCTAACCCACCTGTAACCTACAAATAAGTTCTGCGCTTCTGTAGTTCCGGTAGGTGCAAGTAAGTTACAGGGAGATTACAAGGGGTATAACATGGATGTAACCCTTATGTACTCTCTGAATAACCTCCGACGTACGCAGCACTGTACGTACGCAAATATTTTCCTGAAGAAAGACGTCATATGTAAAAATTGAGTTTTAGGATCTTAATGTGTAAATATAAGAATATAGGGACACCTCTAAGTAAAAACCCCTAGAAATTAAAAATTGAGTTCAAATTTAGGTCTACACCACTTAAAAGAGAGAAATTATTGCGTATGCCTGCAGTGTTCGATCCTGCTCGTAGATCACGGTGATCTACGGTCAAAATTATTTCTATTTCTTTTTAAAAATTTTTAGGTGAAGCCTATCGAAATACATCAAAATCAAAATCGTAAATGAGTTCCGGATGACACCGCACGCATACGCGAGCCCGTATGGAATAATTTTTACTTAAAAAGGAGATTCTCAGTCATTTCTTCCACGGACTTCGCAGTAGTTTTTCAACTTAGCATATGATTGTCGCACTCTTTCCCCACCGGCCATGCCTTGTTAACGGTTAACTCTTTGATCTCTCTCACTACTCTCTCTCTAAAATGGTTTGTTTCCCTATCTTCCTCGTGCTCTGCACACTAATGGCGGAAATAGGAATTTGCTACTCCTCTGAGGTAGGTTTAATTTGCAACTCGTAGCAATTCAAATGACTGCTTTGAATCTTTCTTCATCCCAATGCGATAACGATTTAGTATTTTGTCAACTTTTTCTAGGTTTATATAGTGTATATGGGTAGTAAAAGATCGGTTGAGCCGAAAGAGATAACCAAGCAAAATCATCTACTGCTGGCTTCTGTTCATGATGGAAGGTTAAGTCCAGTTAAATCATTTACAGTGTTGTACAGGGAAGGAATTAGGAATTATTTCTTAATGATGAATAATGTGGTTTCCTATTCACTCTCTCAAACAGTTTGGAGAGAGCAAGGGCTTCTCATGTTTACAGTTACGTGCACAGTTTCAGAGGATTTGCGGCGAAGTTGAATGAAAATCAGGCTTTTAAGATCGCCGGTAATTAGATTACAAGAATTTACTTTCGTTATGTATCTAGGTTTTCGGTTAATGATTATGTATCTTTGAAATTTTGGCGCATTTTTAGGAATGTCTGATGTTGTCTCGGTGTTTCGTAATGAGAAGAGGATGTTGCATACAACTCGTTCATGGGATTTTATCGGTGTTTCAACCGATGTGGACATGGAGATTCCAAGGTTTTCTACGAAGAATCAAGAGAATGTTATTATTGGTTTCATTGATACAGGTTTTTCCTCTCTCTTTTCTTGAATATTCATCACATTATCAACCTTTTGTGTGGGAATTTATTTCGATAGACTAAATTTCTTTCATTCAAAGTTTTTTTTCTTGTTTGACTGTTTGTTAACTCCTAGATTGATGATTCAATGGAATTTAACATGTATATATATATATATATATATATATATATATATATATATATCAGAAACCTATTAATTTGAAGAGATTTTGTTCCATCTGTTTTCAACTACTGTAAGTCTTTCTTTTTTGCTTGAACTGGCTGAACTTTTAATTAGCTTCAATTCCACCCATACATTAAGAGATTTTAGTAAGTTTTACTGGTTCCTCAACACTTTGTCCTAAGTCTTGTAAATAGTTATGATAGAACTTATTTTCTGCTTGAGGAAATGCATCAAAACTCATCACTTAAGATTAACTTTCTCAGGAATATGGCCAGAGTCACCTAGTTTCAATGACCATGGAATGCCTCCTGTGCCTTCCAAGTGGAGAGGGATATGTCAAGGAAACAAGCTCACAAATTTTTCATGCAACAAGTATGCGAAAAATTCACAAATTTCTAAAATTTAATGCATTTATGAGTACCTTATTGCATCAACTTACATTATAAATTCAGGAAAATCATAGGAGCAAGGTATTATCTTCGAGGATATGAAGCGGAAGAGAGCAACAAAATTACAAAATTTAGGTCTCCTAGAGACAGCTCTGGCCATGGCAGTCACACTGCCTCAATAGCATCAGGGAGATTTGTGAAAAATATGAACTACAATGGCTTGGCCAATGGAGCAGCAAGAGGAGGGGTTCCAATGTCTAGAATTGCAGTCTATAAAACTTGTTGGGACTCAGGTTGTTATGATGCAGACCTGCTTGCAGCCTTTGATGATGCAATCAAAGATGGAGTGGACATAATCTCTGTGTCTTTAGGCCCCAACTATCCACAGCGAGATTATTTCAAAGACTCTATCTCTGTCGGGTCATTCCATGCAGTTAGTCATGGAATTCTCGTCATTGCCTCCGCTGGAAATGTCGGGACTCGAGGCTCGGTGACCAATCTAGCTCCATGGATGCTCACTGTCGCTGCTAGCTCAACAGATCGGGACTTTTCTTCTCAAATAGCACTTGGTTCTCGAACAAAGCTGATGGTAAACTGATTTCTTTTGAATTCTTATCACACAACCTTTTTTATGTGTTCTTTATGTAAAGCATGGCTTAAATAAAAGTTTCTTTACATATAGGTTTATGGATTTGTGATTAATGTTTATGACTAAAACAAACAATACTGAATACAAATAATGATGAATAGTTTTCTTCAACGTCTATAGGGACAGAGCTTAAATACGTTCAGAATGAATGCATCAGCACCTACCATATTAGCTTCAGAAGTTAGTAATGGATATTTCACCCCTTATCAATCAAGGTGAAAGAACTTGTTGATCTGCTATTCTGTAAAATATAGATTTAGTTGAAGTTGCTTTGTTTGTCTGAATGGATTGCTTTCATTCGGATTTTTGTAATATGAAACATGGAACGTGATCTTTTGGTTTTACAGCTTCTGCTTGGATGCCTCATTAAATAAAACAATGTCTAGAGGAAAGATTCTCATCTGCCACCATTCTGGTAGTTATTCTGAGTCAAGGATAGGAAAGAGTATTGTAGTGAGGAAGGTTGGGGGAGTCGGAATGATTCTAGTAGATGATATTGAGGATGATGTTGCCCTGCCCTTTGTAATTCCTGCAGCAACAGTTGGAAAGAAAGCTGGTGAAAGAATTCAATATTATGTTAAAAGAATTAAGTAAGAACGTTAATGGCTTCCATTCCCATTGTGACACACTCTGACATCTTCAGCTTTTGTTCAGGAAAGCAAGGTCACTTATTTTGCCTACAAGGACTGTAATGGGATCGAGAAGTGCTCCACGTATTGCAGCATTCTCTTCAAAAGGACCCAATTTATTGACCCCGGGAGTTCTAAAAGTATGAAGAAACTATGATCATTTTGGCTTCTGAGTGAAAGATTTGTGTTTTGACGAGTTTTTAAATGATTTTGCAGCCAGATATTGCAGCACCGGGGTTGAATATATTAGCAGCATGGTCTCCTGCTGATAAGAAGTTGGAGTCTAACATTCTTTCAGGTACTTCTATGGCTTGTCCACATATTACAGGACTTGCAGCATTGATAAAAGCTGTTCACCCATCATGGTCTCCATCAGCAATCAAGTCTGCATTGATGACAACAGGTTAGCAAACCGGTTCCTTTTATCACATTAGCATTTTTCTAACCATTTGAGGTTAGTTTTATGAAGCATACTTTTCACTTCTTCAAGCAGTTTGCTGAGTGTTACTTGAGCTGTAATTTTTTTTTTTTTAAATTGTTTGTAACAATTTCTATCCAGGCTAATTTAGATTTATTCCTTTCTTTTTAATTTGAGTGGGGTGGCTAAAGTGTATATCATAGCATATTTATAACAGACGATAAAACAACGAGGAGATTGAGAAGATTTGAAGAATGGTTGTTCAATGGAAGTAAGACAAGAGGCAAAAAAAAAAGAAAGTGTTGGAAGTTGTACCTTGAAATTATTTATTCTTGTTATAAGTTATGAGGATTAAAATTATTTCCTAATATATCTTTATTTTTTTTTCTACTTTAGATTTATTTTCTTAGATTAGATTTATTTCCTTTCCTATTTTAGGCTTTCTTATATTAGTTTATTTTAATTAATTGGAGATATTAGGTGTTAAATCTTGTTATTTCTTTTTTATTGTGTTTCCTATTCTAGGATTCATGTAAGAGTTATTTATACCCATTTTCATATCAATAAAAGTATTCCACATTATTCTGAATATCAACATGATATCAAAGTTTTGAAAAACTCTAGTCTTCTACCATCTGAAAACTTTCTATTCCCTGCAATTGACAATTTTTGTGGTGTTGCAGGCTCTTTTTCCACCTCCTCTTTTCAATTTTTTGCCAGAAACTTCCTTTCACTGTAGGCCTCGCCGCCTGAATTTCCTCTTACCATTGGAATTCCCTCATGCAGCCTTTCCAGCCGTCGATCTCCCTCCTGCCGGCCTGCTCTCATTCCTATAGGGTCCCTTCTCCCGTGAGAACTACCTGTTGTGAAAAAAACAACGACAATAAAGTGAAATAACGAATCGAGAAAAATTCGCAAATAGAAAAGCACAGCGAAGCGACACAGATTTACGTGGTTCGGCAAATTGCCTACGTCCACGAAGCTGCAGAGGATTTTATTACTTCGAGGAATGCACCCGTCGATCGCCTCGACGATTACAAGAAATAATTTCTCTCTCTCTCTCTTCTCTCTCCTCTCCTTCTCTTTCTCTCTACTCGAGAGCTTCAAACCGAAACACACCAGAAGAAGAATCTGGAAAGCTACCAATGCCGAAGAGAGATGCCTGAGAAACCAAATCCCGAGAGAGATTACAAGCGGAGCTAGCATGCGTATTTATTAATTCCATCATGCCATTAGGCCCATTAAAGAATTAATCAAATAATTAATGAAACTCATAATTATTTCTTTTTCTCATCTGTAGCAAATCATAGAAGGAATTAAGAACAATTAATTTAGCAATTAATTTCGAGTATCAAATCTAATTTCCTACCAAACATGAGAAAATATCAATTTGAGCAGTGGATCAGTTTCCATATTCGCAACACTACCTGCAGGCCTCCCCGTTAAATCTTCCTGTAGGTGACTGTGAATTGCTGCTGGCAAAGATAAAAACTTGTCATTGTGGAAAGGTGAATCTTGCTGGGGAGAGAAAGAGCTGCCTGGACCCAATCTCAACTTGCTCCGAGGTGTGCGAAAAACCTCTTGTTTGCAAGGCCCATCTCTATAATTTACTTTGCCATGAAGGAAACTGCCCTACTTGTTGTGTCCTTGTTGAGCAGAGATGCAGTGTGACTCTTCACGCTAGACTGTGGAGTGTTACAAGTTGTTCGATGAAACTTTCCCATTTATCTGTGAAAAAACCTGTGGCAGTAAGAACATTGTGGTCAACACGGTTGTAGAGAGCGTTGTTGTTCTCTATTGAAAGAGAAATTATTCCATACGGACAACGCATGCAGAGAAACATGTGTTGTACGATCTCGGGCGTCGATCATAGTTTTTTTTTTAAATAGAGTCCACCGAAATATAATTTTGTTGCGATCGACGATCGAGATCAGACAGCGCATGTATCTCTGCATGTGTTGTCCGTATGGAACAATTTTTCCTATTGAAGACTAACAGCGACCACTTTTTTGGTGGCGATTGGGATCCCCACTTCTGTTCAGTGCCTTGTGGCAAGCAGCTGCGGCGTGGGAACCACACATGTCAGATAATATATCATAGCGGTCATTGCCCACCCTGCCTTGAGATCATCTTACTATCTTAACTTGCGCTTGTGGAAAGACCTCAATTCCACCTCTAATCCCCTGCGGCACGCCCCCGCCATCATGTCCACTTCTATGCTTAGTGTCACCGCCTTATGGCCACCCAACATCCCACTCCTGCCATTTTGGTGATTGCTCTCCCTGCATTATTTTTATGGTGAAAGAATGCATCGGTGGCCATGGTTATGTCGAGAAACATTCCTTGTGTTTCAAAGACATTTGATGTGATCAACTCTGCGGAAAGATGAGGCGGTGTAGAATCCATGCCCTTGTCAAGGCCTGCCATCCTCCTCCTTGTGATTCATCTCATGCTGACTGTACACGAAGAGAAGTCTCTCATATCTTTTGTCCATTTGTAGGTCTCTCATATCTTGCCAGGCTGTAGTCGCATTGCATGTTTTGCAAGGTTATTGTTTTGTGAACATGATCGAGAGTTGGCATGTTTGAGGCTGCAATTTGCTCACTTCCCTGGTCCACGTTCATCTGTCGACCCTCGTAGTAGGCCTTGATTTTTTGGAGTTGTATTTCATGCAACGAAAGTGGTTTGTGGATGTTATTTCCATAAAGAAAATTTGCTCCTCGTTGAGTATTTTATCGTTGCATTTCCTCGTTTTACTGAATTCCATTCCCAATCTGTCTCTGAAAGGCTCTTTTTGTATCTACATTTCTTGTGAGAGACATTGGCCAGTTAAATTTCCTTCACTGATTTCTCCCTATAAACTTCCAAATGTGTTTGCTCCTCCGGAATTATTCTTGCAGTAGGCTTTTTTTTGGAGTTTTTCCTACAGCAGGTTTTTTCCAGAGTTTTTTTTGCAGCAGGTCCTCCAGAGCTTTTTCCTATAGTGTGACCTACCTCCGGAGCTTTTCCTTTCATTTCTACACGCCATACCTTGCTGTTTTTTATGTTGGCTGCTTACTTTCTTGTAAACACCTCTATGACATTGCATGTAGGAGTCTTTTGCCTACTTACAAACCCTGTAAGAACTACAATCAAAGAAAACCACAGTCAACTATAAGTCAATTTTTTCTGTAAGTTTTCTACTTTCTTGCTAACTCTCCTGCAATTTTACCTGTAAAAGTCTTCTGCATACCTACAGACACTGTAGGAACTACATTTAAAGACAACCACAGTCAACTAGAAGTCAACTTTTTCTGCAGGTTGTCTATTTTTCCGCAGGTTGTCTATTTTCCTTGAAACTTCTCTGCAACATTACTTATAGGAGTCTTCCGTCTATCTATATATACTGCAGGAACTGCAGTCAACGACAATCATAGTACGGGAAAAGACTTCAATTTCTATTTCACAGGATCTCCCTTGTCTATTGTTTGATGTTTTTAAATCCAATTTGAACATGATTTTTCATCATATTTTAACTTGGGAAGGACTGTTAGAAGTTATATTATGAAATAATTTATTTATGTTAGAAGTTGTGAGGATTATATTTATTTTCTAATATAACTATGTTTCCTTTCCTATTTTATATTTATTTTCTTAAATTTGATTTATTTCTTTTCTATTTTAGGCTTTTCAATTTTATCTTGTTTCCTTTATCTCAAAATAATTAATATAAATTGATTAATTAGATATATTAGGTGTTATATCTTTCTTAGGTGTTATATTAGGTTGTCTATTTTCTATTTCACAGGATCTCTCTTGTCTATTGTTATAAATTATTTCTTTTTTATTGACTTTCCTATTCTAGGATTCATGTAAGGATTATTTATACCCATTTTCATATCAATAAAAATTTGCTATATTATTTGAGTTTCAAGAAAGCATGAACAAATCCATTGAGAGAAATAAATGGGTATGCCAAATAATGATTTTCTTTGTTCCATCAACAGTCATCCGGCATACAAGACTCTTACTATTTACAGAAATGGATGTACTGAAAATAAGAAAAGTATCTTTAAACAATTAAAAGTTTGACATTAATCATCAATGACAAATAACAACTTAACAGCTAAATATTTACTTAAAAAGAAAATATGACAATCACATTACACATTGAAGAAAATTTCAAATATGTACTCATCATTTAGAGCTGAGATAAATTTAGGCTTGAAATTTTATATGAGACTGAATTAGAGGCCTTCGATTGTACTGTAGAGCTAGCAAAATTCATACCTATACGAGAAATAAATGAAAAATTCATCTCTCATAGCAGTGACTAATTTTAAATACATCAGAAAGACGAAGATATGTATGGGAAGAGCAACTCCACCCCTAACAAAATTGAAAGAAGGCTTTCTTCATCAATTCCTAAGAACATTACTATTGCTCAGCGGCAGAAGCTATTTTTAAAAGCTATTTCTTAAGCTGCTAATATGTTTGATTATAGATCCAACTCTTTTTCCTCTAATAAGAAAGATAACAGCGGCAGAAGCTCAGAAAAATGGTGCTATTTTTTCAGTG
>JXCR01041650.1:52862-87981 GCA_002079205.1 Phalaenopsis hybrid cultivar
ATATATATATATATATATATATATATATATATATATATATATATATATATAGTAAAGGATTTTAAGAAACTACTCCCTTTTTATGATGTAATAATCCAATTAAATATTTTTGCATGATAGATTTACGGGAGTAGAGTAATAGATTATCAATTATCGGCTTAACATTGTATATGAATCCAACACACTGGATATTGTGTCCTGAATTCAGACTTAGATTAAATATCGACATATGTAAAGTGTCGAATCTAATGAAAAAGAATAAGAAAAATAAATAAAAGAGAATGTTTTGGTGGGTGACCCGACCCGTAAATTAGAAAAGAATACAGATCACTGTTCAAAATCCGGCGCATTGTTCAATATACGACACATTGTTCAAAATTCAACGCAATGTTTCATATCTTCTTTTCGAGCTAGGGTTTTGCTTGTGGTCAGAGGGTTTTCTTACACTTCTCTGATTAGGGTTTAGACAACACCCCCGTGTTATTTGTGAACAACACATCAAGTGAACAATATTGTGGATGAAATATGAAAATAATAACAAGTTTGAAATGAAGGTGAGTTTAGATGTATTTCAAATGTTGACATTACTTTATGCTTTCTTGATGTATTTGTACTCTAAATCAATGGTATTGTGTTAGTTTTATGGTATTTTTTTGATGACTTTGTGAAGTATTGTGAAGTTATTTTGCTGGTGATGTTTTTTGGTGGTATTTAGTGTTATTGTTGTTTGTTTTTTTTTTTTTTTTGCATTAGGATGACTTTGAGGTGATATTGTGATAATATTTTGATAGTATTATTAAGATATTGTCCTATTGTTTTGGTGGTATTGTAGTGGTTTATGGAGTTATTGCAGTGATATTGTGGCTATATTATGGTGACATTGATGTTATATTTTTGTATATATTGGTAATATTGTGATAGTATTTTCGTGGTATTGTGATATTTTGTGGTGATATTGTAGTGATTTTATGGTTGTATTATGGTGGCATCGTGGTAATATTATGGTGGTATTGTGTTGATTTTATCGTGGTACTGTGGTGATTTTATAGCAGTATTGTGGTGTTATGAAAAATATTTTTGTGGTATTTTTTAGGTATTTTCCTATTATTTTGGTGGTATTGTTGTGGTTTATGGTGTTATTGTAGTGGATTTGTGGTTGTATTGTGGCGGGATTGGTGTTGTATTTTGTTCATATTCTGGTAGTATTGGGTAATATTAAGGTGGTATTTTGGTTGTATTGTGATAATTTTGTGGTGGTATTGTGGTAGTTTTGTGGCGGTATTGTGGTGATTTTATGGTTGTATTATGACGGTATTATAGTGATATTGTGATGGATTTGTGGTAGTATTGTGGTGATTTTATGATGGTATGAAAATATTTTGGTAGTATTGTTGAGATATTTCTTATTATTTTGGTGGAATTGTAGTGATTTCTGGTGTTATTATAGTGGTACTGTGGTAGTATGGTGGGATTGAGGTTGTATTTTGTTCATATTATCATGGTTTGTGGTGGTATTGAGTAGTATTTGGGTGGTATTGTAGCGATTTTGTGGTAGTAATGTGATGTTTTTGTTGTTATATTGTGGGGGTTTTGTGATTGTATTGTGGTGATTTTATGGTGGTATTAGGTGATTTTATGGTTGGTATTGTAGTAGTATTGTGGCGGTACTGTGGCTACATTGTAATGATTTTCTGGTGATATTATGGCTATTTTGTAATGGTGTGACTTTCAGGTTGTATTTTGTTTATAATTTGGTTGGTATTGTGGTGATTTTTTTGGCGGTATTGTTGTGGTATTGTGGTAGTATTATAGTTGTACTGCGATGGTATTGTGATGATTTTAAGGTGATATTATGGTGGTTTGAGTATTTCTTATTGAATGTTGAACTGATGTTAAGTAAGTTCTATTAGGTTGTGGTTGTCGCTCCACATGTAGGAGAGGAATGATCTAATGTTGAGACTCCTCCAGCTTACATACTCAATTTTCCGGAGAATGACTCAAGACACATTCGTTAGCAGGGTAATACCTTCTAGAGTAGGAGGATGCAGAGGCTTGATGGCCTTGGCTCCGCGACTGCCTTCTGGAATGATTAGTGTTGGAACGAAATGCTCTATTGTTGCGAGTGTTGCGTTTGGTGGCCATGTAACAATTCTTGCAATTATTTAGTGATGAGATTGTTTTATTTCCCACAAATGATGCTAAACTGAAGTGTGCTAGATGATTCACGACGGTAGAGTGATGAATTGTCTACTTAGTGTTGCACAATAATTCAACACACACTTAGATAAAGGAAAATAACTGATAATGAAACCCTAAATTTTTACGTAAAAAACTAAAAAGGAAAAACCACGGGGTCTAGCCCAACTGAAGAGTTCCACTATAGAAGATATTACAGTTACGATCTTTTGTCCCACAGGCAGGAAAGAGTTACTATATTTCACAAGTTATAACGTCGATGTGCTAATGAATTTGCTACTAGGAACAGACGGCGATCGTTAGCGATTGGAGGTGTCCGGTCGGTGGTAATCGACGGTTGTTGGTGGAGATTAACTACTTTCAGCGGTGGTCAACGAAGATTGGCGGTGATCGACGATGGTTGGCAGTGGTTGATGATGATTGACGGTGATCAACTGACTGTTGATGGTGGTCGACAGAGGTAGATGGTGGTCCATGACAGTTGAAGGTGGTCGACGATGATCGGTGAAAGTCGACGATGATCGATGGTGGTCAACATAGGTCAGTGTTGGTCGATGACAGTTGACAATGATGGTGCTGGACTTCAGCTCTTTCTTGAAGCCTTAAGCTCTTCCTCAAACTCAAGCTCTCCTCCCCCTCATGAGAAGGGTGAAGCTCTATTTATAGAACTCCGGATGCAATTAATGCAGGAATATGAATCACTTCGATCGAACGGTCCGAAGAGCTTCATTTGATGATATGACGTTTATGAACATTTGAGTGCTTTAACGATGTCAAAATTGAGCGATCTTGGACTTGTTGGATTTATCTTGTCGAGAAGCTTGATTCCATTATAACCTTGCCAAATTCGACCTTCATTTGACCTTTTAAATATGCTAGAAAAATTTTCAAAAGTGGTTTAATGGCTTCATTTAAAATTGATTTGGCTCGTATTTGACTGATTTTGGTACCATTGAGTCCGTCTCGTCAAGTCGGTCTTTTTGACAACAAGTTTTTGAAATTCGAGCTCTGTATGACTTTTGATAAAAGTGAATGTTTTTTACTCGAAAGATTGTCTCGTGATCCATTTCTTATCTCAAGATGTGTGTTGAATGATGGATTTGTTGATGACTTGTATCAAATTGTTTGAGTAGACCAAGCTTGTCATAATATAATCCAAAAAAAATATTTATAATTACAGATGTTATGTTTTAAAGTAAGAAAAGACTATGGTTCAACGTTGAATAAATGGGCGACACATAGTGAATGTTGGCGAAATTAATTTAAGCTTTATTAATTATTTATTACCGAAAATAAAATAAAGAATAAACATAGATTTTTTTAAGTTAAAATTAAAGATGTCATATTTAGAGAATATTCTTTTTGGTTTTAACAAGAGAGTGAAGCTTTTTTAATTTTATTAAATATCCTGTAGAAAAAAATGTGGTGGGCTCGTAAGCGCAAAACTCTGACACGGGAGAAAATATTACATCACGGCTCTTAACGTAGTTTACGTTTAGAGTTCAATGATGATGCGTCACGTTTCAAGTGGGTCCCACCGTAATACACTAGTATTTACCAGTTTTAAAAATGATGGCGCCCAGTTGACACATGACGCCCCACCATTGAACTCCGAATGTATCAAGAGCCATGATGTAATATTTTTCCAAAAACAAGACGCAAAATGGAGTTTATCGAAAATAAATTTTAGATTTTAATTTCAGAATTTTAAAATTTAATTATTTGGGCATTTTTTGATCTTAAAATTTACCGTAAAATAGATTTTCATAAAGATAAATATTTTGATCAAATATCATTACACATTTATATAATGATCCTCTAATTTTTAATATCACACATCATTTTTTTTAAAAAATTTTAAATAATAAGATTTTGGCGGTGTTTGGTTCTCTATTGATAAAAAGGATCTAGCAATGAATTTAGCTAAATCCAGCCTAATATTAAAAAACTATACATTAAATACAACGTTATGTTAGATTGAAATTTCTCACATTATGACTGCTTTTCCTCGAACCTCGTCTTCTTATTGACGTAAGTCTTAAGTTGTTAAATCCAAGTCGCAGGTGAATTTAAGACAATTACTCTTCTGTGGCTTCAAAACTTTTTTCATGGCCAAAATGAATTTGATAAATTCGGAT
Source organism: Phalaenopsis hybrid cultivar (assembly GCA_002079205.1). Classification (NCBI taxonomy): domain Eukaryota; kingdom Viridiplantae; phylum Streptophyta; class Magnoliopsida; order Asparagales; family Orchidaceae; genus Phalaenopsis; species Phalaenopsis hybrid cultivar. The sequence continues at coordinate 57,197 of JXCR01041650.1, forward strand.
TTGCTAAATCCTATTTAATGTAAATCGGAGATGCAGCCTCGCACAACCTTAGTATAACTTATATATGTCGAATTTTGATTTATCCATGAATCATATTTCACAAAAATATAGCATAGTAAATGAGAGAGAGAGAGAGATGAAGAGTGCGCGTTACTAATCTATTCTTTTATTCATAAAATTATCTCTTATTTATAGAGGAGATGATGTAATATGTGAAGTTACATGCTTGTTCTTATTTTAATGAGGGTGTTACAGGGTATTTTAGGTATTTTACAAGTACGGGCCTATGACTTAGCTACCTTTTGACTTGATGATGCTTGCTTATTCGGTTATGATGAGTTGAGTTGGTCAGTCGACCCTTGATTAACTATGGGTCGGTGGGACTGACTCGTTTGACTGGGCTTTGCCGATCACGTGATATGAGTTGATTGTCGACTTTCGATCCTTAGTGAGAAGTTCCTATTGGCTGAGCGATGCTAGCTTATTGGAGAGAGAGTGAAACATTGTAACTCACTGTATAACACATTCCCCAATATGGAGAGCTAATTTAGACTTCTTGTGACATGTTTACCTCGTGTGATTCCTGATAAGAGTGATTGATGGTACTAAGGAGCTGAGTCTTTCCTTGGGTTCGATCTACCGAAAAGTTGATTGCAAGGTTGGATAAGCTTTCTTATGGCGGCAACCTTGCATGCCCATATGTGTGTCTTGGTTTGATGGGTTCATGCTCAAATCATTTTGTTGTTGTTAGTCTTGTTGGTTGTAGCTCCGATGACTGCATCCGACCCACTTTGACCTTAGTTTTAGTTCAGACTGCTACACATGGTTAGATAAGTGTGTCTTCTAGTCTTCTAGTAGTGTGCCCTCCTTAATTGTAACTTTTTTTCTTCTCAACAATTTGATCTCCTCAAGATTTGTGTCGGCACATTCTTGATATATTAAATCATTTAAATGTGATAAAATAGTATGATAAAAATCAAGCAGCCAAATATTAATCATTTTCTGATTTTCAATAATGTGATAAGCACTCCAGCATTAATTGATTTTATTGTTTGATTATATAAGCCTTTATTAATCCGGTTGAGTTTCTCGTCCACATGCATCCTTCGAAACCCTACGACCACACCATTCATTTCCTTGTTTTTTAAACCCTTCACATCGAATATCATCTGTCTTGACCTTTTCTGCGGTTGCCAACAAATTTATATTTTTAAAATAATTATCAAAATATTGGAACTTTATATTTTTAAAAAAAATCTATTTTCTTAAAGAAAGCACCTCTTGCCACGTGTCCGACTATCGACGTGGCAGACGGTAAGAAAGGGGTCGCATTAAAATTAGTAGAAATATCGTCACTTCAAATCAAATATATAACCCTAGCGAGCTCTTAATCCCATCCTCCCGTCGGTGTTTCCCCCCAAAATCTCCAACTCACTTCCAATCACCATGAATTCTAAGGCGAAGGGAAGCGAAATCCTCGCCCCTCTCCTCCCGGAGCTCCATCCGCTGGCTGAATCGACTGAAATTAAAGATTCAGGTGGTGGCGCATCTTTCTCAAGCGCCGTGTTCAACATCTCGACCAGCATCATCGGTGCCGGAATCATGTCGATTCCGGCAACCTTGCGGGTCCTCGGTGTAGTTCCCGCTTTGTTCATCATGGTTGCCGTCGGCTTGCTCTGCGATGTATCAGTGGAGTTCCTCACTCGCTACTCCGCCGCCGGAGAGTCTTCGGCGACTACTTCCTACTCCGGTCTAATGGCGAAGTCCTTCGGTTTGGTGGGATCCGCCGGGCTTCAGATCTTCGTCGCACTTACTAATTTGGGGTCTCTCATCATGTACCTTATCATCATCGGTGAACTACTAAACTCTCAAGAAGATTAGTTTATGCTTTAATTATATCCGTGTTTGATTGATGCGACCGACGACGCTTGAGCTGAGGAGTGATTGTAAACCAGCGGAATATAAATTAGTAATATCTTCTTAAGCTCATTTGCTAACTTCGGGGAGCTGTGTATCGATGAGCTGAAGTTCATTAANAATTAGTTTATGCTTTAATAATATCCGTGTTTGATTGATGCGATCGACGACGCTTGATCTGAGGAGTGATTGTAAACCAGCTGAATATGAATTAGTAATATCTTCTTAAGCTCATTTGCTAACTTCGGGGAGCTGTGTATCGATGAGCTGAAGTTCATTAACGAGCTAAACAGAAACAGTAAAGGAAGTCCGTGATATGTAATTCAAATTTGAGTGATTTGTTTAGCGGATTCGTTGAAGATAATTATAAGATCTCTTTGTTGCCCAATTTTTAACTTTCTTTTTTTCTTTTTAGCACTCTAATCGAGTCTTTGGGTGCTTTGTTGTCAGGGGACGTGTTATCGGGGAACAGAACGGAGGGAGAAGATCACCTGGGCGTGTTGCAGGAGTGGTTCGGAGAAGAGTGGTGGACGGCTAGATCAGCAACGATTCCGATCACCGTCGTCGTTGTGATGCTCCCTCTCGTGCTTCTTCGTCGCGTAGGTGAGATTGTTATTTACTTTTATTAATGGTATGCAGCAAACTCGGGCCAGTCAGGTGTTCCAAATCTAAATCTCATGAATCAATTATATATTATTTCATAAATATTATTAACTTTTGGTTTATATATATATATATATATANCATTATTGATGATAAATCTAATCTATTTATTGAATGGCTGAGGAGGCTAATCTGAGCCTGGAAATTTAATATCACCATTTCAAACTTAAATTTTTTTTTTGTATCTTATCAAAAATATCTCTATTACAAGGAAAACATTTGCGTACATAAGACGTACGTACGTCAGAGGTTATTCAGGGGGTACAGGGGGGTTATATCCGTGTTATACCCCCCTGTAACCTCCGTGTAATTCTCTTGTAACATCTGTGTAATTTATTTGTACCCATGAAACTACAGAAGCGCGGAATTCATTTGTAGGTTACAAGTAGTTTACAAAGAGGTTACAGAGGGGTATAACCATGATATAACCCTTCTGTACCCCCTAAATAACCGATGGACGTACGCATCGCTGCGTACGTCTTATGTACGCAAATATTTTCCCTATTACAAACTTAGAAAATAAAATGAAATATACCATTTAATGCATATTTAATATATTATGAATATAAAAATCAAAATTTTGATGCTGAATACCTAAATACATAGAGCTTGTGTTTTATATTTTTATGTAAATATTTATCTATTGTGTTTAAACTTAAAAAACGTTAACATTTATTCAGTATAAGATTAGAAGAAAAAAAAAATTCAATTGAAAGTAGACTAAAAACATAAATTAAAGCAAGTTCCACAGGCCAAAAATTTATAGCCGGGCCCACCCACATAAAATTGTCCGCTGAGACTCGCCATGTGGAGAAGTCAAGACTGTTTGATTCCAATTGGCATCCATCCTACCTCTCAGTTTCTAACAAACCTTTTAGTATATGCTTTTATATATTACCTTTTGTATAAAGGTCTTTATGATGGAGTATAAGCAACAATGAAAAAGCTGCNATAATAAGAAGAAAAACAAAGATGAGATGTGATGAAGTCGGAATCATTTATACGCGACAAAATGTTTTGCTTGCATCATTTAAGGATCGTGACTTCTTTCGCAAAAGGACAGAAAGAGGAGAATGCGGAAATACAGCTCTAATGATTTATTGTTTAAACTAGGGGCATTTATGTACATTTCACCCACTTCTTATCTATTTATAGATCTAAGGCAAAAATTTTATTTTTTAAAATAAATAAAAATATATTTTAACTTTTTTTTATTTTTAAAATTTAAAATAATTTTTTTATGCATAAGGGGCATATATATATACACACGTGAAAATTGAAAATTAGTTTTTAAAATGTAAATACAGAGGAATTAAGAAATTAATTAAGTGGTATGCATGTAAATTTTCGTTTAAACAAAATACATTCAAGAGTTGTGCCGCCCACGTGCGCTAGCTGTACTAATGTGATTCTCACATTTTTCAATTTAAATGTTAAAGTGCACTTTTTTTTTTAATCCCGAGGTACAATGTAATTAGTAATGATCCTGCGCGAAAAAAATATTAAATCCAGACAGCAGGCAAAATTGCTTGTGAAGTTCAATTTCTAGCTGGCACATGAAAGATCAGGGCTCACTTATATAAAAAATGAAATGAAAATGAAAACGCACAACCCGGCTTTGATTGATGCTTTTTTTACCCTTATGGATGCGTTACATGAATATTTCATCGCGTTAAGTTTATTCTTCCGCTTTACAGTCTTGTTCATGTGTTATAAGAAAATATTTTATGCGTTATTTATCTTTATTGTCGTGTTATAGGAAGCTTCAGATTCTCCCTCAAAAGGAAGGTAGGACTCTATTTATGGAATTATTGATGTAATTAATTAAGGAATCCGAACCATTTCGATCTGACGGGTTGAGAGATTCCTCTATTTGCATTTGAATGACTTTTTAATGTCTTAGTGAAGTTGAAATTGAACAATATTAGGCTCGTTGGATTCTTTTTGTTGACATGCTCAATTCACCTATAAGTTCATCCGGCTCGAAATCCATTTGACCTTCCAAATATGTTTGTAAAGCTTTCAAAATTTGTTTAACGACTTCGATCCGGGTTTGACTTTTATTGGATTAATTTTGATACTGAAAGGTTCGTCTCGCCGAGTCGGCCAGTTTGACTCGGTGCTAAAATTAGAGTTCTTAATAACTTATAATCTAAATTTGAACATTTCTTCCATAAAAGGTCGTACTGTGATCTGTGTGATATCTTAAAATTCATGATGTAAAAAATTATCGAGGAAGTATCAATGTTCACCTAAAAATTATTTTTTTAATCTCCGGGGGGATAAGCATTCGAATCTGACATCGGAAAGTTTTTTCACTTTATTTTATGTTAGAACAAACAAAACAGTAATAGCCGTATAGGGTACAGTTTGACGACGCCGATCGAATTATTCAGGGCGATGCGTTTTGTGTTAGAGTACAGCACGGCACCAATTATTGAGGCCCCTCAGCTTCCACTGGTGACGAGAATTAGCAGGCAAAGAGCGTGTGATTTATTTATGAGGGCATGCGTCCTTGAGTGTTTGGGGGTCTTTCAATTTTGTCCAAGAGAATTAAATTCGACGGCTCAGGTCAGTACATCCATAGAACAGATAGAGATTCTTTGTGAATTGTGATGTTTAATGAGGGAGAGAACCGTACGTGTTCTCTGCCGTGTATATATAGAAAGATTTACGTGTACAAACACCCGCAATTATAACCAATTATTTTTTCATAAATAAATAACTTGCATTTATACTCTTTCATAAGTTTTTGAATGTAAATTAAGATCATTATCTGCATCTTTCTAACAATTGTTTCTTGCTACTCGCAGATTCTCTGAGGTTTACCTCAGCAATTTCAATCCTGCTTGCTGTAATTTTCGTCCTCATCAGCTCCGGAATGGCTATTTACGCCCTGTTTCAAGGCAACATTAGAAATCCCAGATTGCTTCCAGACTTACACAACCAATCCTTCCTCCAACTCTTCACACCCATCCCCGTAATTGTTGTAGCCTTCACCTTCCATTTCAACGGTAACTCGCCTTCAATCCATTCAGCATATTCTCATTACATAACTTCAAAAACATGAATCATGAATCTGCAGTCCACCCAATCCGGTCCGAGCTCAGCCGCGTCACCGACATGAAACCAGCCGTCCGCGTCTCCCTCATCCTTTGCACCCTCATCTACGCCACCGTCGGACTCTCCGGCTACCTTCTCTTCGGCGATGATACGATGTCCAATGTTCTCTCCAACTTCGACAAGAGCTCGGCGAGTCCGATTCTCGACGATGCGGTTCGGCTAAGCTATGCACTCCACTTAGTGCTGGTGTTTCCATTACTGTTCTATTCANCTGCACCCTCATCTACGCCACCGTCGGACTCTCCGGTTACCTTCTCTTCGGCGATGATACGATGTCCGATGTTCTCTCCAACTTCGACAAGTGCTCGGCGAGTCCAATTCTCGACGATGCGGTTCGGCTAAGCTATGCACTCCACTTAGTGCTGGTGTTTCCATTACTGTTCTATTCACTTCGGCTCAACATTGATGGCCTCCTCTTCCGCAACTCGCAGCAGCGGCCTCTTACGGCTGATGCCGGACGATTTTTGTCTCTTACAGCGATATTGTTGGCTTTGGTTTACGTGGCGGCGATCGCCATCCCTAATGTTTGGACAGTGTTTCAGTTCATCGGGTCGACGACGGCGGTCGGCATCTCGTTGATCTTTCCTGGCGCTCTCGTGTTAAGGTAAGATATTTTCTTGATCTGTTAATTCACTGCAATGTACTCATGAGTGATACCAAACCATTATCTAACCTAATTAATAACAAAGGGGGAAAAGAAAGATTTACGTGCATTTCATTCAATTCCTATGTATTTACCTATGTAACACCTAAACTTCAATTTTTNTCGGCGGTCGGCATCTCGTTGATCTTTCCTGGCGCTGTCGTGTTAAGGTAAGACATTTTCTTGATCTGTTAATTCACTGCAATGTCCTCATAAGTGATACCAAACCATTATCTAACCTAATTAATAACAAAGGGGAAAAAGAAAGATTTACGTGCATTTCATTCAATTCCTATGTATTTACCTATGTAACACCTAAACTTCAATTTTTAAAAATATATCACCTTATGTATGCATGATTGCATGAAAATATACATAAAAATGTATATTTCACCTTTTAAAAGTTAAAATAATGATATTGGTGTGATATAAAGATTTTAATAGTAGAAATGTAAGAAGGTAAAGTTTAGGTGTTAGATGTGTAAATACATAGGATTTGAGTGGTATGTATGCAAATACCCCTTAAAAAAAATGAGCACATTTCTATTAGTTACTGCTAAATAGTATAGGATTGCCAGCCATTGTGAGATCGGGAATTGTTATTGGGTCAAATAATTTTCATTTTAAGTAAAAGAATAAAAAATAAAATAAAATCAAAAATCAAAATCAAAAGAGATTCCGAACAGCCTCTTAGTGTTCAGATTTTTTTTATACATATTGTATTTTGTGAAAATTATGATTAAATTTGGTAAAAAAAAAGATAAAATAAAAATAGAAACATACCAAATAAATAAATTTTAAAATAGAAGGCAAAAAAAGAAAGAGCAAAAGTGATTCCAAATACCCCCTAAGATTTATCCATGGAAAGGCTAAGCTCTCTAACAACGTGTTAAAGTATGCTCCACGGATCATCATTAAGTTGGATTGAGAGACACTACATTCTGGTTAGTTGGGTTCTTATTTTTGGATCATTATTGAGTTTGCTTAAACAGAAGCATACCACTCAAAAATATGGCCATCATTATCTTTTAAAAGTGAAATACACCTGTGCATGCATAGATTTATGACACCAACATGTTACAAGTTTAAATATCAATTTTTTGGTGTCAGATATATAAATCTATAAGAATTGCATGGTAAGTATGTATATTTCCCTAAAATACAATTTGAAGCACTTCAAAAGAATGCATTACCAGACAATACTGATCTAATTAACCCTACTTTTATGAGAGAGATGAAGAGATAAATCCGAAATGTCTCACCTGGCAATGCACATTGGGAAGTGGAAATAATCTGTAACTTTCTACAGATGCCAAATGTTTTATTCACCATGTTCTTGACTTATCATAGTTCTGTTTCATTTATCTTAATACATACAACTGCGGCAGGGATATATATGGGATATCTAAAAGCAATGATAAATTGTTGGCTGGAATTATGATTATACTGGCAGTGATCACAAGCTGTATTGCCATCTACTCCAACATCATTAGTCTGTTTGACGGTGAACTCAAGAGCAGCCCCTCAGTTTTAGCAAATTAATTGTTAAAAATGTAAGAATGGTCGATTATTTGAAAGGTACAATTTTCTCAATATCATAGCAACCTCCCTTGTAAAATTTCATGAACTTTGCACAAGTGATGTAATTTTTGAGGTGTTCATACACGGAGATAATGTAAGTATAGTGATCGGTTTGCAATCAATGTGCTGTAAATTAGAGCATCTCTTAGAAATCCAATGTATTTATTGAATGGCTGAGGAGGCTAATCTGAGCTTGGAAATTTAATATCACCATTTCAAACTTAAATTTTTTTGTATCTTATAAAAAATATCTCTATTACAAACTTAGAAAATAAAATGAAATATATCATTTAATGCATATTTAATATATTATGAATATAAAAATCAAAATTTTGATGCTGAATACCTAAATACATACAGCTTGTGTTTTATATTTTTATGTAAATATTTATCTATTGTGTTTAAACTTAAAAAACGTAAACATTTATTCAGTATAAGATTAGAAGAAAAAAAAAATTAATTGAAAGTAGAATAAAAACATAAATTAAAGCAAGTTCCTCGGGCAAAAAAATTGATAGCCGGGCCCACCAACATAAAATTGGAAAAAATATTATGTTAGGTTGTCTGTAAGTGTTGTCCGCTGAGACTCACCATGTAGAGAAGTCAAGACTGTTTGATTCCAATTGGCATCCATCCTACCTCTCAGTCAGTTTCTAAAAAACCTTTTACTATATGCTTTTATATATTACCTTTTGTATAAAGGTCTTTATGATGGAGTATAAGCAACAATGAAAAAGCTGCTCTACCCTTTCATTACCATCTTCTTTCTTCTTCCTCTTTTTGCTAAAGCCTCTACACGGTAGGTATCAGAGCAAACCTGTCTCACGAACCTCTAAGGTTCACTCCGATATGGACGATCTATACGGCTTCTTCCTTCTCTGTTGCCTTCTCCAGAGCCAAAAATGCATCTCAGCCCACTGCTCTGCTGATCGACAAACCAGTTCCCTCTCAGCTAAAATTCATCCTAAGCAATATTCGGAGTCTCGTTCCTACTCTGCTCACTTCATTTCTCCTTCTATCTTACCCTATCTCCTCCCCCTGGAAACTTTTTACGACATTTGGACAACAGTAGAACGTCAATAGAACGTCGCCTCGGATCCTCCAACCGTTCTAACATCATCCAATTGAAAATTGTGCTTCACAACATCAAATTGCTCAACAAATCTATGAATCAATACTTCTTCGAAGTCAAGGCGAAGGTTGGTATTCTTTCTGCTGCAGGAGCTACTCTCGATCCAAAAGATATTTTCCACTATATCCTCAATGGGTTGCCATTGAAATACCATGCTTTCAAAACAGCAATTCGAACTACCCTTCACCCAATATCCCTTGACGATCTCTACACCTTATTATACTGCGAAGAAATAAATCTAGCAAACGAAGCGCTCAAGGAAAACTCAAACTCAACAGCTCTGTTTGCTTCTCGCGGTCGGGATAAAGGTCGCTCAAACAACTATTCATCATATGGTCATCACAATGTATCTCGCCCAAATTAGTCCAACAACAACCTCAACGACAACAATCGTTCTCCTATGGTGTGCCAAATTTTCCACAAGCATGGACATGAAGCATTAGTTCCGTCATGACAAATCTTATCAAATGGCAATAGCCCTTGTAACCACCAACACTGAATCCCATGACCATAAATGGTACCTCTGACAGTGGTGCTAGCAAACACTTAATGGCTGAACCAATTCATCTCATCCAGCCTCAAACTTACCAAGGAGACAACACCATCTCAGTTGGCAATGGTCAATAGCTTCCCATTGCTCAAGTTGGCCAAGGAATCCTACCCACACCTTCGAGTAAGCGATACCTTTCTAATTTCACCTCATTCCAAACTTCGCATGCAATCTTATCTCAGTTCATAAGTTAACTAAAGCTAACTCTTGCTTTATCACCTTTACCTCCGATGGCTACCACATATCCAATCTCAAGACAAACCGCATCCTGCTTAAAGGTTCATGCATCCACGGCCTATACCCGGTGCATCATCCCACCACCATGCAGTCAATCACAAATCTAGCTCTTCTCTCCATCCAATATATGCCACAACTATGGCATCAACGTCTCGATCATCGATAACCCAGAACTCGATCCATCATAACTTCCCAATTTCCTGCTTCATGTAATTTAGTTCAGTTACATTGTAATTCATGTAGTATTTAAGAGCCATAAGCTCCCTTTTTCTATCTCTACTTCTAGTACCTCCTCTTTTCTAGAATTAGTTCACTTGGATGTAAGGGGTATTTTCCCCACTCTGTCATTACAATCTTATAAATATTACTTGCTTTTTATTGATGATTACACTCGCTATGTTTGGGTTTATCTTCTCCGTAATAGAAATGAAACAACCAAAAAACTTCTTCACTTCAAATCCATGGTTGAAAATTGCTGGGAGGCGGGGGATACATCAACCAATCCTTTCAAAACATCTCAAACTGTCATGGCATCATAATACATCAATACTCATGCCCAAACACTCCCAAACAAAACGACATCACCGAGTTCAAACATCGCCGCCTCATCGAAATTGCCCACACACTCATGGCCACGGCTCACCTACCTCCTCATCTTTGGGCCGACACTCTTCTTAACTCCACATATCTCATTAACTGTCTACTCTCCACAACTAAAAATTCTAAATCCCCATTTAAGCTAATTCATCATCACCCCCCATCCTATAATCACCTAAAAATTTTTTAATGTCTTTGCTATCCTTGGTATAGACCCTAGGCTCAACATAAGCTTGCACCACTATCAACACCAAAAAGGTGCCTCTAACCCACAACTAACGAAATCTACATCTCTCGTCATGTGCTCTCTAATGAGGCAATCTTTCCTTTCAATATGTCCTTCACTACATCCATACCAACCCCATCTCCCCCGGTTAACTTACCTCCTATTCTTTTAACTCCAAACTCCATTCTCCATAAAACCCACCCACCTAAATTATCAATCTCTCCATCTCCCTCTCCCTCCTCGAATCAACATGCCCTATCTCTAGATAATCTCTCTACTTCGACCTCTACCCTCTCATCTCACCTCCAGAACCACCACAAATCCACTCATCCTATGCAAACATGCTACAAACCGAATCTCTCAAACCACGCCAAATACTCAACCACACCATCATCTCATCCCCACACCAACCTGCTACTCCTCTACTATCAAACCTCCTCAATGGCATGAAGCAATGTCCATTGAATTCCAAGCCCTCAAATCACAAGGCACTTGGACACTTGCGCCTCCTACCTCACTACAACGACTTAGGAATCAAATGGACTTACCGCACCAAACTCAATGCCGACAACACTCTCTCCCATTACAAAGCACACCTCGTCGCTCAAGGCTTTAAACAACAACAAGATCTCAAATACACTGAAACTTTCAATCTCGTCTCCAAACTACCAACCATTCGTGTTCTCATTATAATTGCCCAAACAAATCAATGGCTCATCCTTCAACTTGATGTGTCCAATGCCTTTCAACATGGTCATCTCACCAAAACCATCTACATATGCCAACCACTTGGTTTCATTGATTCCAACTATCCCAATCACATATGCCTCCTAAAAAAGGCCTTATACAAACTCAAACAAGCTCCACATCATTAGTTTTCCACACTCTCCTGCTACCTCGAAACCCTTGGTTTTTAGTCCAGCTCTGCCGACCCTTCACTCTTTTGTCTCCATAACACTAACCATCATCTCTACATACTGATATATGTAGATGACATATTACTTGCCAGCTCCGATTGCTCACTACTTAATTCCACCATCCACAAACTCCAAACCCAAATTTCTATTAAATTTCTTGGGCCTCTCGAAATCCATGCAACCACCACCTCCTATGCCCTCCACCTATCTAAATCCTCCTATGCCACCCATGCTAAACTCCAAACCTGTCCTCAATCCCTACTCACCCAAACAACCACCAACCCCACCTAGCATCACCCTCTCCCAAATCCAACCACATATCACCAAATCATAGGCTCCTTTCAACATCTCACTCACTCGTTTGAATCTCAGGACATTAACAACCAACTAATCATCATTTTCAAAAACTTGAGTGAATTCTCCGCTGCCTTAATGGAACCGCCACTGGTTGCATTCCTATCTGGCTCTCTCCTCTTCACCTCATAGCCTACTCAAAGTCCAATTGGGTTGGCGATCCCAATGACCGCAAATCCACTTCCGATTATCGTGCCTTCCTTGGCAAAACACCAATCTTTTGGCCTGCTGAGAAACAAGTAACAATTGCTTGATCTTCTACCGAGGTCGAATATCGGCCCTCGCCTCTGCCGCTGCAGACCTTGCTGGCTACGACGCCTCATGGCTGATTTCAACTACCCACAATACTTCATTATAACAATTTCTTTGCTATAGCCCTCTTCAACAATCCCGTATTTCATGCAAGAACTAAACATATAGAAGTTTACTGTCATTTCATTCGAAACTGCATAGAACAAGAACAACTCACCGTTCATCACATTGCCACTCAAGATTAGCCTGATGATATTTATACATAGCCTCTCTCCAATACTCGCTTTGAGCAACTGAATATCAAGCTAACACTTCCAGCCGAATCATCAGCTTGAGGTTTACTGTCATTTCAATCATAGTCTTCAGTTTAAATTTCGTTATTTTTCACCTTGAAGTCACTGCGTATTTGCTCTTTTTCCATATATAACTGCTAAACTAGATTTCAAATTTTAGAGCTTTTCTAATTGAATCATTATACAAATAGATGAAAATTTTCAATACAATAGTTGGGCCAAGTCATTTTAAAATATCTGATCAAAAAATCCCTTAATTATCCAGTTATTTAAAATACCTGTATTGCACATATATAATCATAGCTATGTTTCATTTTATTATTATATAATATAGAAAAAAAATAAATCTGTTAATTTATGTATTGCATTTTACAGGCCTTCAGAAGGACTTAAAATTACCAAAATAACGTCAGCCTTCATTTATAAACTTTATCAAAATTAATGATGACTAAACTACTAATTAAGTTCATTTTGATTATATAAAATCAAAGTTGTTTAATTACTACTATAACAAATTTGATCAAATATTAATCAAGTCAAATTTGAGTTGTCCATCTACTGCCTTCCTTTATTTACTGCTGTGATCATAGCCTCCAGAAGCGACTCTGTAGCTGCGGCAATTTGGTCATGGTGGAGATGCGCAATCTCCCTCCACATCCTTTGCAATGCCATCCCGCTTCATCTCCCCTACAATAGCCTCCAAATCAACAGACTTTCTTCCACAATCCACTCTGAATTGATAAAGCAGAGCTTCCCAAAGCACAGCATCAGGAGAAATGGACTTTCTCAATAGTTCTTCTAAAACTTGCAAAGCTTCACTATATTTGTGCATTTCACACAGGCTACAAACTAAAGCGTTACAAGTTGAAGGCTGAGCAGCAAATCCATTTCCCAGCATTTCCATGAAAAGCTCATAAGCCTCAATTGCTTCACAGCTATGAAGGAGTCCATCAATCAGAATGTTGTAAGTATTTGAGTTCCATTGGATTCTCTTCTCAAGCATCTCTTTCTTTATATCTCCGCTTTTCTCTTTTGCACCTTCTTTAACATACGCAGCAAGGACAATGTTGAAAGTTTCTGTGTCTGGCTTGCATCCTATTTTATCCATACAACTGATCATTTTATGTGCTCTTTCAAATTTACCTTGCTGACAAAGACTACTTACATAGACATTAAAGGTAAAAATATTGGGTACAAGACCAATAACCAGAATTTCATCAAACAGCTCCTCAACAGTGTGGTAGTCATTTGCCATGCAAAAACCATGGAGTACACTGTTATAGCTCAAAACATCGGCCCTCTTTCCCTCCGATTTCAAATGTTCCAATAGAGAATAGGCATGATTTACTTTACCTTCCTTCACAAGAACATTAATCACACTGTTATACTCTAGAGCAGTAGGCAAGTGACCAGCATTTCTCATGTCTTCTAAAAAAGTAAGTATGTCTGTGGCACCAGCATGCTCGCAAAGCGAAGAAAGCACTACGGAGTACAGTTTTCCTTCAGGATAGGACCCGTCGAGGTGCATCGCTTTTAAGAGCTCTAATGCAGAGCCAACTTTTCCAATCTTGCAAAGAGCTCTTATTAGTATATGAAATGTGGTAGCCTCGAGATGAATGTTCATCTCTGGAGTTTTCATCAAGACATCTTGAATCAAAACAAGGCCTTCCTTCTTCTTACAAAGAATAGAGAGCAATGAATTTAAGGAAAGAACAGAAGGCGTGCATCTGAATTTAGGAATCCTGAAGAAAATGTTCATAGCATCTTGAAGCATGTTTGCTTTACCATAATGCTGAATAAGACCAAGAAAGACTTTTTCTGGGACTTCAAGTTGCTCTTCATGCTCAAGGTGGTGTAGAATCGCAGGGATTTGGGAGAAGAGACGTCTACGTGCGACATACTTGATGACAAAAGAGTATGCAGACGGGCTCGGACTTATTTCATATCTTCGGAAGCAACTCAGCAGGATAGAGAAGACATTAGTTGTTTTGTCTTGCAATTCTGCCACTTTGCTCTTAAAAGCTTCTATTGCTAGCAACTCACTGAAGTTTTCCTGCCACCCTCCTTTGTAAGGAAAACGAGCTGATTTGCAACTTTTCATTTTCCTGCTTACCATTACCATATGCATGGCAACAGAACACTCAACACCATTTTATTTGCAGCCTACAAAATGTGAATAACAATCAGCATATACTTTACAGAAAAATTCAGTATATAGACGTAGGAGCAGCATATTGTCCTCTAAAGTGGATGGCAACTTGTATAACCAAGTTTCTCAGAAGTGAAGACTGTTTCCTTAAAAAGCATGTTTAATTAAACTTTTCCTCTCCTACTTCTCTATGATGCAAAACCATTAACAAGGGCAGAGATATTAATAATCAAGCAATTAAGGAATCATTAAGAGGCTGTTTAGTTTTCAGCAGGATGAATGTAGCATCAACAGAATGCACAGAATTTCACTTTTTGTTCAATCAAATTTCAATAAAAAAAATGCAACATTTAATTGATTTTAACTCACTCTTTGATTCATTCACTTCCCAAAATTCCAGCAAAATAAATGCTGAAACCTTAGAAGTATTTAATCCGCAGTGTTTATTAACACTGCAAATCATTAAAAAAAAAACAGAAGGCACTAAGATCTACAAGATTTGCTCTGCCATTATATACACGCTACCTTCAATTAAATCCCCTAGGCTAAAATGCAAATTCGATTGACGCATTCTCACAAACACCATGCAGACTCACAAGGGTGGACTTGGCGCCCCTGTCACTTCTTAATATATAATTTGATTCAGGTAACTGGGAATGAACCCAAACGTAATTTACCCGAAAATTGATGTCGAATTCTGTAACTTCTAAATACAAGCGCGGAGTAAGTAAATGCTCACTGGAAATTCAGAAATGGAGATCTTTTGTCAATTTCTGGCGTGCGTCTCTGCATTTATGAGAGGTCCAAGCGAATGATGAACAACTTACAGATGCTCCTCGAGCTGTAGAATCGCATGCTAGGCATGGGGCGAGGGGCTGGAGGATTTTTCCGGCTGTAATGAAGGAGGACGAGCAGGAAGGAGTGACGTTCGGCGGGAGGATAAAGATGAGGAAATGGGATATTGACACACGCCACATGACGGACACGAGCAAGACAAAAATCTAGACCTTGTCATAAGAGTTGTATGGTATGCAAATTTTACAAAAATTCGTAAATTCACCTGTGCAGCACATGGAACGCGGGAAAAGTCAGACGGAACACAGGGAAAATTAGGCAGAACGCCAGAAAAATCAATTTGACGAATTACTCATTCATCATTGAATACAGTTTCCGATTAGGGTGAGTAGAGGGAAAGTATTTGCGTGTGTTTATGTTAGTGGTTCTTCACGAGTTACAGTGTCCCTTATAACCTCCGTGTAATTTATTTGTACCTATAAAATTACAGAAATTTGGAACTTATTTGTAGGTTACAGGTAGTTTACAAAGAGATTACAAGGGGGTTACAGAGGGGTATAACCCCGATATAACCCCCCCATACCCCCTGAATAACCCCTGAACGTATGCAACGCTGCATACGTCTTATGTACGCAAAAAATTTTCCGAGCAGGGGGTAGTCGATGGTGGTTGTTTACAGGTTGTGTTCATCGATGGTTTGTGGCTACTTGGGATGTAAACAAGTCAAACTCGAGTAAGCCCAAAACTTATTCGTGTTTGAGTCGCTAAAATTTATTTTTGTTTGTGACCGACTTCTTACTTACAAACAATTCAAACACGAATTGCTTAATGAGCAAAAACTCAAGATGTTTATGAACAACGAACTTTTTTGAGAGCTCTACTGTGACATGGGATTGGGTTCATACATGTTTTCATATTTCCTTTTGGGCATTTAAATATGTACCAAGTTCTTATCTATTTACATGTATAACACCTAAATTATAGTTTTGCATTTATACCACCCATATCTGTCATATGCATCTTTTTAAATATAATATAAAAATGATATAAATAAATATTTGTTTGCGTTCGGCTCATTTATAAATCGACTCAAAAAAATTGTTTATATTTGTCTCGTTGCTAAATAAATCTAACATGAGCTACTTAACAAGTTAGACATGATTTGTTCATGAACAACGAGTTTTTTTTACAGCTCTAGTCGTTACAGATATCCCTCGCCCTCTCCCTCTCAAGTGAAAAGAGTGGATATATTTATAACTCCTAAGAGTGGGGCATTTCATCCTTTGTTGAATAACTCCCTTAACCACCCAATCATACAATTCACATTAATTTCACTTGATTATAGAAGGGTTTTTTTTTTATGGTTTGATGGCTAACTTTAAAATCAGGCGATTTTAAATTCGTTGAATTCCTTTTGTCGAGATGCTCGATATGATTATAGGTATGTCAAAAATGGAGTTCATTTGACCCTCTAATTCACTACTTAAAGAATCTAAAAAAGATCTAATAGCTTGATTTGGGCTTAATTCAGCTCAGATTGATTCAACTTTGATATCATTGAGCTAGTCTAGTGGAGATGGTTTATTTAACTAAAGCTTCTTGAAATCGAAGCTCTTGATGACTTTAAATTTGAATCAAAACATATTTTGCTAAAAATTGCCTCAAGATTTGTGTTTGGTGGCTAAATTAGTTGATAACGCATCAATTGTCTCCTATTTTAGCTCCTAATGTCCGAAAATAATCAATATAATAGAAATAAAATAAAATTTTGAAAAATATCAACTAAATTATTGTGTAGCAGTTGGTATAGATGGCTCTCGGTGGCAACGAGAGATACACAATGAAAACCGTTCATAGGTCCAAGGCTGGTCAGTGAGTCGCATGTCGGCAGTGAGTCATGAGTCAGTAGACGATAATGCGGGTTAGGGTCAGCAGGTGACGAAGCAGGTCGCATGTCATAGCGGGTCATGGGCCAACGCGGGTCGCGTTAGGCAGGCTTTCAGGCCGAGTTGGGTCAGCAACTGCTATTGGAGGGAACATGCCTAGAAAAGCACTATGATGATGTATGGAAGCGAAAATGGAGAGAACAGAGCAGGTGGGTAATTCAATTATTATTTTTTTTTGAATATTTTGGGTCTCGGATTTATTATATTCATAATTCATTGTTGGTAGATAATTCTAATCTAAAGTCGTTTTTTTTATATAAATATTTTGATTTCAAGATAATATATTTTGATAAATATTAAATAATATTATTTAAAATTAACTAATTATATTACTATTAAGAAAACATAATTTATTTTTACTTTAATTACTTTTCAATTTCAAGTCGCGGCACATGAAACATTTTCATATGAGTCGACGACCGGTTGACCTGCTAGATATCCTTCAATTTTTTTTTTTAAAAAAAGAAGATAAATTTACATTCAATTAGCTATACATCCAACGCCAAACATTTAATATTTACACTTATAATGCATTTGATGTTAAAGCTTAGGTGGTGTATGTAAATAAATAAAAGTGTAGTGTTAGATATGTAAATACATAAGAATTATGTATGATGTATGTAAATACCCTTAAGAAAACAAAATAAAATAAAAGAGGGGAAGTTTTTTTAAATTATCCAGAGCTGAAACAAGAGCAATTGATCCGCAACGCCAAATATTATTAAAAAAAATTAACAGGAAATTTTGATAAACAATTAGCAATTGATTTGCAACTGTTTGGGGGCAGCTTATAAGTACAGGAGTATTTTTGAAAACGCTGCGGTACAGTTTAGATTGTGTTTTGACTATTGATCAGAAAATACAGTTTCATTTTTACACTAAACTCAGGCTGTTGATAGTCCCCGCAGTCAGACCCACGGGCAACAATTGAGAAGCACAAACTGACTCAAATACACCCCCAAGTACCAAGCGCAAAGTTTATGTTCGACTAAATTGAGCCGTGTTCAGTATCGTGTCAGAATGATCCGACAGACGCGAGCTGACACGAATGATCCGTACAACCCACTACATGAAAATCTCACGCGGTATTCTTCGGCTATATAAATCCAAAGCCAAGCTGATCCTAATCCTCACTTCCCAGCAANAATATCACAAAAATTTCTCATAATCAATTTGGATTTATGTCAGGCAGGTCTACTATGGAAGCTATACATTTATTNAAGGATGCAATGGACAAAAAAGGATTCATGTAGCCGACCCCACGTAGTGGTATTAAGACTTTGTTATTGTTGTTGTTGTTGTACATCTTACCACTTTTAAAATGTTATATACTTATAACTATTTAAAAACTGTGATGCACATATATGAACATGGGGATATTGACACATGACACTTCTATATCTAAAAACATTGGACATGTAACAGTATCATGTGCATACATACCATCCAATTCCTATGTATTTACATATCAAGCAACCAAACTTGATTTTTCTACTTTTATATCACCCAAATTTTTCATATCATCTAAAAAATATCTCTATTGTAATTTTTAAAAAGTGAAACACATCTTTTCATACATATATAAGGTGTCATATATATAAAAAATTAAAGCTTAAGTGTTAGATATGTACATACATAAGAATTGAGCGGTATGTATGTACATCTTCTTAATATAAATAATAAAAAAGAATAAAATTAAATAAATAGGAATTTAACAACAAAAAAAGATATAATAAGAAACTTCCTAGCATGAACCTTCAAAAATTCAAGAATTTAAAAATATTATTTAGTGTATATTATATAAAAAAATTAAACAATATCTTATATTATATCAAGATAAATTTAATTTTTATATATAAAAAAAAGAATAATTCCTTAAAACTTCAATCTTAAAAATACACATATTTAAAGTGTCCGTCCATCATAAATAAAAGCTATTTTATACCTTTTGATCCAATTCCTCTAATCAACTACGCAGACATCACCATCCATCATACCCCATGCAATATAAAGCTTACCTTACTCTTTGGAGTATGACAAATGAAACATGAATCTAATCATCCAATATAACACGTTTATAACTAATCAAAACAATGTCCTAAAAAAAAAAGGAATAATTAGACATGCTTTTTCTAGTTGCATTCACATTCACATTCCAAGTAATATATGAAGTATTATCATATATAAATATTGCGGCATTGCACACATCATTTCATATCGCTTGCAAACAAGTCAATAACCACATAAAGCATATATATCATAAAACAAATGCTTCAATAATAATATGATTTTATACAATTTTTTGTTTTTAACCGACGCACACACCTATATGTGTTAGGCCTTGAAGAACTGAGCCATTAACCCAAGTAGACTGTACACATTTTGATACATCATATGTTATTACACAATTATATAACTGTCAACATTTATGGGTGTCAAGAGGTTTTGCCTGTAAGCTGAATATGATTGCAGCTCGTCTAAGTATGTGCTTGGGAAATATGTACAGAATATTTCTGCTATATCTTATATGGTAGAACTGACAATAAGGCTGCATAAGAATAAATCACTGTAGTGGAGAAGTAACAATTCCTCTCTAGAATCCAAATCAGCTCAAATCTTATAAAAGTGTATCCATCAGATTGAATTCAGATTGTAAGCTCCATGATAATTTATTTGAACTTGTGATGTTTAAGGTGTAGTTATAGAAGTGTCCGTCGCCTGTGATGATGTAAACACTTGACCTGCGATGGTTGGCATAGAGGATCAATCATGGTTGCAACATGACTTAGAATGTAATGATGGAATTAAGGGCGAAATCAGCCTCTTTTTTAGAGTTGACAAACTTATTACTTATATTAATATTAAAAAAAGAGATGCATAATTCAAATCAGTCTTATATTTCACTAAGATCCATGATTTAAATGATGATTACAAATTTTTCAAACTGTTTTGCATTTGTTTATTGATACTGTTGTGTAAAAAACTTCAATGGGAAACGAGGACATAGATTTTTTTCATTAGTATTGGGAAATAAACTTATAGAAGGGCTAAATTCATAAAATAGAAAAGCCTTAAAATATTAAAAGAAAATTAAATTTCAAGATGGGCGAAATGCCTACCATGAACTGAAAGTCAGTTCGCCCTGGAATTTTAGTCACATTATAGCTGCATGCAGCCAGAAAGGCTACATGAAGTTCAATAATATGCTTATAAGCAATATGAATGCATGAAACGCCATGAAATTCCAACCGTGCACAATATCAGCTAAAGCAATCCTAAAATGTACCCTCGGAGGTTAAGATTGTCACATTTCGATTATAAAATTTAAATCTGCGTTTGCTCCAAATTGGACTCAGGAATATGATGGAAATAGACAGAAAATGGTTGCAAATAATGTAGAATAATCATGAAACATCATTATGTGAAATAATTAACTTTTGAAAACGATAAAAAAAAGTAAACTGTTCATAAATTACTAACCGTATGATAGAATTTGTGGAGGTGCTTTGAACCTTGTCTGTGTTTGATACCGTTACATAGCTGGAACACAAGAAATTCGATGTAAATAGCATAGCATCACTGAGCAATGACGAGGGGTATGGGAATTATTCAAGCATAGAAATTAAGATTATTGTAACAGTTTATAATGAAAACTAAAGAGAATCTTCAACGGTGGTTGATTATTAAGACTACAAGGTAAACAGTTCACTAAATAAGGCCATGTGATCCTCACTTTAATAGTATTCTGCAAGAAAAAACAATGAGAGGAGGAATAGAAAACTAGGGTAACATCCAAGATTAAAAAAAAAAGTATTTAGAGTGCTTGCATGTAGATTTATTCAACTTCTTTAAGGAAGAAGTTCAGAGCACATGCAGTATGTAACCACATTTTCTGTTAGCTAGATAACCTCATAGTTTTGTATACAACTCTAATTTTTTACGAAGTATAAATCTTCATGTATCTTATTTTGAACCTTAGTAAATTATTTGACATATGTTAAAGTAGATACTTAACCCGACTGACAAATTTTGGTGTTCGCTTTGGTGATACTTGATTTCTCTTTTACAATCACCTTATTATTCATCATACTTTCATTAGAATAAGGGTACTCTCTTCACAACAAAAATAACCTGTTGCAGGTCTCTCGCACTTACATCCGGTGCACTTTCGTGATTCTTGATTTCTCCTTTACAATTCTTTTTTGAAGTACCTAATTAGTGCTATGTTGACTGTTACTATCACATTTTAAAATTTGAACTTATTTGCTACATGGCATAATTGCAGAAATCAAATTGAAATTAGGGTATCTAGGTGAAATAACTTTAGCTTGAAATTGATCCTACAACAACCTCATCTACTAACTTAAGCTAAGAAGATTTAATAATTAGCGATCTAAGGCATGTAATTCATAAATTTTGGCTCAAAAAAAATTTCTCTTCCCAATTTCAATCTTATCAAGTTGGATGTGTGATTCCTTTCAAGTGTCTTACAAGCGTGATTAACTAATTCTGGGAAAGTAACCCCCTGCAATAGCATGGGACTAATTTTCTTTAGTTGGCAGTTCCATTCCTTGTTTATTTTTTCTATATAATTTGTTATTGGCTAATTTATTTCTCCTAATATTAGGCAAACAAAAGGACATTAAAAAAAGATTTAGAGAAAAGTAATTCAATTGTTCATTGTTTTTATTTGTTTTTAAACACTTGTTGAAATTCTTGGAAATTTACAATCATTCCATTATCAATTGAACTGAAGGACTATTATCATCTGTTTTCATTAAAGAAAGAGAGTTTTTTGATTGATTGATAACTTATTATTCATAAATCCTCAATTTTTCTTTGCATAAAAGCACATTACTTATCATTCAGTTGCAATACCTTAATCCTGAGTCAACCTGCATCAAGAAGAGGGTGTATAAAATATTTAGTATAACATATTCAACTTCACCTTTTGACTCCTGCAACAGAAACATTATGAAGAACATGGTGATAGGATGACTCTAAAGCATCATTGATTGGTTCAGGGATCATTGATCCAAGCAGTTTATTTGGCCTTCTGTTTCTGTAACCATGAAAAACAATACACAGTCCAATATTTACAAACCAGTTACTTTAACAGATAATAACGAAGAAAAGTTTACTTGTAAACAGTTATATTTTCTAAATTCATTCCAAACCTTAGCTCAATAATAGGCCCAAGAGAAAATGCATGCAAAGATCCAGATAAGCTTGTAGCCACAAGAACATCTGGCAAGTCCACAGATGGTCCAAATGATAATGAGTAGATGGTTGACGGATATGACCCTCTACGCAAGCTATATGACTACATTGTTAATAATAGCAAGGGTTAAGAGCCCCAAATTTTAACAAACTTCATAGTTATGCCTAGGGGTGTAACTGAGCCAAGCCGACTCATTAGTCTGCTAGGGCTTGGCACGATAAGTGACTTGTGAACTAAGCTTGACGAGCTAACAAGACAAACTCAAGCTAGTCCGACTCAACTCATTAGCTCGTGAGTTGACTCGTTCAAGCAATTAATTAATATAAAATATATTAAACTTCAAGTCTTTATATTTAAATAATAAAATATTAAAAAATATATATTTTTTATATTGTAAATCAAGTTATTTCTTACTATCTTTTTTTTTTTCTATTTGTCATTTTATTATAACACTAGCTTGAGATAATATTATTTTCTCTCTTTCACAATAAACAAGCCGGTACGTGAGCCGGCTCAAACTGATAGAATTAACATCGAGCTCGAATTCGATTAATTAATCAAGCTCAAGCTGATGGTGGTTCGAGCTCGACTTAACACAATTACACCCCTACTTGTGCCTAATTTGTATTCAATGAACAAAAACCTTCTATTCACCTTAGTTGCTTGTGACACTAGATGCACTCTGATTATTGTTCCCTGCTCAGAAGCAGTTGCCAGATACATGCCATTTAAAGAGAATGCAATTGCAGCTAAAGGGGAACGATGAGCATCAATCTGTGAAAAATATTGGGCAAAATAAAAATAATGAAAACGAAATGAATGTGTAAAAGTTGATTCATATTCAAAATTTGAGTAAATTAGTTGCCGTATCCTGAATTTTAAGATATATAACTGCCAGATGAATAAACTTCAATCTGTAAGTAGAATGTTCCTCTATTCCGCAGGTCATAATTGCATATCAAATGCTCCTTCGTTATTCACATAAAATTAGTAATTGCTTGTACTAAAGTCTATAATTTGTTCCATTTCCATTTACAAAAGACTTTGATTAGAGCACCTCAGGTAAATATTTCAAAATAGTGTCTCTCTATCAGTTATAGTGCTGCATTTGACATGATTTTGTATGAGGGTTGGCATAATGTTGCTCCACCATTAATGCCAGAAACTTAAGTGTAGTTTTAATGATGTCCTAAAAAGACCAACGTGTAGTGGATTCTATAATTCAGGTACAAGCAACTCACCCTTATATTTTATACCTTTAAAAGCATGCAATTAGTCGTTTATGGTTACCTCACTCAAAAGCAATACAAATTATCTTCTAAAAAACCGATAGCATATCAGCGGGGAAAGTAACACTGAAAACGAGTTGATTGGCGGTATGAAGGCTGCCAAGGTTATATTTTGAAGTTTAAGAATATCTTTAAAATAATGATGAATTTATTGGAATTCATTATTAGCTTGAATATAGTTAGAAATCAGTTATTGGTTTGAAAGTCTACGAACACTTAAAGCCCTCAAACAAGATAATTAGATTTTCACAATCAAAATAAGTGAAAAAGGAATTATCATTCTCTTAAACATGTTTATATCTATGATAGATCTCAAAATAAGCACACGTCCTTCAAACTAATCTCACTTAACAGCTGTAGAAAGGAGAATCACAATCAACCCAGAAAATTTTAAATTGCTGCAACAACTACTATGAAAGAAGGGTTTACACTTCTTTCATTGGAAGAATGTCCATAAAAAATGTTTTCGGCAAATAACTTCATTCCAACCTTAAAGTGCATCAAACGGTCATACAATTTCATAAAAGAAACTTCATTTAGGTGTCCGTAACCATTCAATAGAAGTTCCTTCCTCAACCAACTTATTTTATGCAGGTTTTCTCCAAGAATCAACAATGATATTTTCCATAACGTGAATCAACAATAACCTTTTTCATAACGTACAATTTCTCTCAGTGATATGACTAACTTTCCGATGAAATTAAAATTAGTATCATTAATCAAAAGATAATTGTGAAATGGTAGAGATTATATTTTATAGAAAAGAAGGTTACAAAATGCATCTATTACCTGGCAAAGAGATTGAAGCTCCAACGTATTGTATACTAGAGCAGATCCTTTGGTCGTGCTTGCCGGAAGAGCTAAATAACATGCTTCTGAATTTGGAGCAAATGCAGAGAGTCCTGCAATTGCACTGTTAGAACTATATAGGATTCAAAGAATCAAGACTGTTTCAGAACTGGAATTCTCAAAATAAATGCATCATTCCTGATTATAAACTTGATTTAGTAGTCTAGCAGGTATAAAACAGCCCTAAAATATACAGAACATTAAAATGCCAATATAACAAATTGTGAATAGAAATTTTAAAAATATACAACTGAATCTTTCGCAAGAGTCATGCTCGAAAAACTTCATTTGTTTGGTACTCCAATGCCATAAAATCACTACATCATTTATCTTGTCAATTGGATTGTCCATTGCAGTACTAATTTTGCACACATGATATCAGCCCATAAAAAAACAAAAAATTAAATGTCTAACTCGACATCAACAATGTTCGCCTCGACATTGACAATATTTATGAGGCATCGCCTTAACTGTAATTTATGAGGCATCACCTCGACATCTACAATGTTCACCGTGCTCCACTGCATTGATTGTGAAATTCATTTGTTGATACCTTTGATTTTACTAACACATTAGTGTGATTTATTACGTGCATAAACAAGATTTTGAATGACTCCCATTACGATCAACATCTTTGAGCTCATCTTATTCGTTGTTCCATTTATATTTGTTCTTATTATCACACTTATTTGTGTTGATTCATGTTCCTTATATTAAAGTCAACTCACTTCTCCCCTCTGTTTTTTTTTTTAATCTTTCACATTTTTTATCATTGGTTCAAAGTGAGATTATATTTAGACATTTAGATCAATGTGACCTTTTTTACATATTTTACATTTTCAATTATGTGTGTAACATCCATAATGCTCAACTTTCAAGCTAGAATTTAGCGTAGTCCATAAGAATTTTTTCATGACTTGGATTCTATCATTTCATTATGCCTTCATCAAAGTTCATAACTAGTTGTTTTGAATAAATAGCTTGTTTCATACGAATTTTGTGTGGTTATAGTATTATTTTTCATGAATTGGATTCTGTCTTTTTGTTAGGCCTTCAACAAATCATGAACTTGATGGTTGTTTTGTTCAATCAATAATTGCATGAAAAAGGTTCACCTCCAAATTCTAACCTAGAATATTCAATAAATATCTAAACAAAAGATACTACGAGGGGCGCCCATAAACAAGTGAAATTTAATGATAGTCATAGACAATAATAACCTAATAGTATGGGTTCTACAAGTACTAAACACAATAGTGGATTGGAAAAAAAGCTAATGACAAATTAAAAAAACACATGTTTAGCAGTCAGTATGAACTAGCTAAACATTCGAGCTCATATTTAATGGTAGAATGTTCAAACTACTTCGTGACAAAAAATCTATTCCTATTGAATGGATCTTGCTTAAAAAGATATATATGTAAATAACGTATTAGTTATATAAATTTGCTCTATTTAAACAACAAAGAAGAAAGTTTGCGGGCTGATCCTCGGCTCTTTTCGATCATCTTAAGCACAGCCCTTATGATTAAAACATTTCACGGTAGAAGCATTTGATTGAATCAAAAGAAAGGATTAGCCCTTGATAACAATGGAAAGTCGCAATAAAGCTTTTCAAAAAAAAATAATAATAATAAAAAAGAAGAAAAGTTAAATGTCATCCCTACCTTTACTGTTCGGCACGGTATCAATTGTCTCGAGGATAGCAAGGCTGTTAACATCATAAATATATGTCTTTTCCTGCAGCACAACAATAAGTCTGCAGAGATGTGACTAAAAATGATTCAAGCAGCAGAAATTTTAAATTATATTGAGCATTTATCAATACTGCATATCACAGTAAGTTTTAAAAGTAAATGTGGATTAATATTTTTATTTTTTTGTTTTTTGGAAATTAAATTTGCTGCTCAACTAAAACTTCCTTACAATCGAATGAACTGTGAATATAAACCAAAACTTTGTATGCGTTACTGTCAAAAGCTTTGTTGAATATAAAATTACAAAATAGGTATGAAAACCATAAAATATGTATGCGAATGAAAATTAACAAATACCTATGATTTATATCCTAATTTGCATGAATCATACGAATAATTTCTAGCAAATCAAATTAAAAAAGAAAAACAATAATACAAACATACCTTTTCCTATTTATACGAACTGCTAGGATTGAGGTCAAAAAATTCAGTTCTCGAAGCGCACTGCCAGTGACAAAGTTGAAGAGACAAAGACGACGAGGAGATAATGATGGCTGTTTAAGAAAAGTTAAAATGATATTAATTTTATGCAGCTTAACAGATCTCCATAAGAATAGAATAAAGGGGGTGATAGGGATCAAAGAATAGTTGGCTTAATAAAGAGAAATGTACAAAGGGTCAGAATAGGAAAAGGGAGTGCTGAGATTATTTTGATATCATTATTATCAATAGCCTTATCCCAGCTACTTGATATCCGCCGAATAAAAGTTCATCCTTCAAATGTTCCTACTAAAGGGAAAAAATTTGGGTGCGATAGACGCACGCAGCGCTGCGTACGATATTGAGGTTATACCAGGGGTACAAGGGAGTTATATCCGCGGTATAACACCTTGTAACCTCCATGTAACCTTCTGTAACTTACCTGTAACATACTAATAAATTCTTAATATATGATAACAGAAGCGCGAAACTTATTTTAGGTTGCAGATAGGTTACAGAAGGTTACAGGGATGTTACAAGGGGTTATACCGCGAATGTAACCCCCTTGTACCCTCGGTATAACCCCAATATCGTACGCAGCGTTGCGTACGTCTATCGCATGCAAATTTTTTCCTCACTAAAGGGCTGTCTAATAACGGATTTAAAATTTTGCCAAACAGCAAAACTGCACTTTTAAATCCTGGATTTCATAAATCCAGTTTCTTCATAGTTTTCTTCTTAGTTTTGACTTAAATCCTGGATTTGCTTAATCCTGCTGCGGACAGGATTTAGTAAATCTGGATTTGCAGGATTTATAAAGCAGCTAAATCTGTTACCAAACAGCTTCTAAGTGTTGGATGAAGAAGGGGCTGTGGGAAAAGATAGGCGAAGAAAAAGGAGGGAGAGAAATAAACCTGTTCCCCTGCTCCAACTATAGCAATAAGGCTTGTGCTGAACAGCATTTCAACAATGCTAAATGCTCCAATAACTGTCATAACACTTATATTTGAGAATGTTATTCTTATTCAAGAAAGAAACTAGAATTCCTTATAATAATAATAAAAATCAGAACTTCACATCGACAAATCAAGTGGCATTCAATCAGGCATTAATACAATAGAAAATTTGTGAATCCATACAGCACCATAATCAATCTAAAATCATTTTAAACTGTTCATTTTATGAGATAGAAAACAAAATCCTTACATTCATATTTATACACCTTATAAAATCATGAGAGAAAAAATAGTATAGCTAGCTATCCTACGAAGTCAGCTCGTTCTCGAAGAGCAGGTATAAGTTTTGAAGAAAAAAAATCATCTCACCGGCCATCAGTTTCATTTACTTGCACAAAAATCAAAGCTCTTACCAGTTATCAGATAAACCTAATTGCAGGATTGGCGAATCAAAATTCTCTTGAAGGTCTAACCCATTCGCAATTAAAAAAAAAACAAATAAATAATTGAGCCGCGTGGTTGTTGAATACTCGGCCTATTCATTCGATAAATTTAGTAAGCCTGCATCATAACTTCACCATTTTGATTCTAGTTCTGTTAAATTACAATTCTTCGCACAAACACCAATCTTTACCAAACAATTTATAAAAGCGAGAAAGAAGGAAGCAGAGGCTGAGGGGGCTCACCTCTCTCGTAGCGTAGTCTTCCGCTCCGCGCATCGAAAAGCCTGAACCCATTCTTGGTGCCAATCGCAAAACAACTGGAGATGCACGGAAAACTCAAAATAGTCAGCAAAATCATGCAAATGGTCAGCTACGAAGGGGGAAACGAAGCCCCAACCCTAATTGGGAAAGCAACCTGTTATCTTGGTTGAAGGAAGCGCAGAGAATCGGGGTGGCGGAGGAGTTGGCCATCGGAGATTGAATGTCGAAAACTACGATTGCCGTAGTTACAAGTGAGGAGATTAGGGTCGATTTAAATAGGGAAATACGACGGTCTCTCTCTCTCTCCCCTCTCCCCTCTCCCCTCTCCCCTCTCCCCTCTGTGCGCAATTACATGTAGAACATACGGACATACTCCGTATTTCGGGAAACTTGTTAATTTTTTAAGGGCCTACCGAAATATATTTTTTGCTCAAATCGGCGGTGAAGATCAGACGGCATATACATTTCTGCATACGTCGTCCGTATAAAATAATTTTAGTGTCATTGATTTTTCAAATTATCTCTCAAATATCAAAATTCATGGTAAAATTCAAAGCCCAATTTTTCATTTTTATGAAATTCTCAATTATTTGATCATAGCACTCTTAAATGCATCGCTTCGGTAGTTCAAAAAAAATCACATAAAAATTAATTTATAAATATCAATATTTCGAGTTGACTGAAATTATCACTCTATAGATATATATTGGCAGTCATATTTATTATTTATATAAATTATTTTTAAAAAAGTACGTGAATAATTCAAAATAAAATCTTGTATTTTATTACCATTGATGACTTAAAAATCATTATAAAATTTTCAATTTATTTTACATTTTTTTATTAGAATATTGAATAACCATTTATTTGAAAATCAAATCAAATATTTTTTTTTCTCAATATAAGATACAAGAGAGTCATTAGGTCATCACTCATTTTTAAAATGAAAGCATATTATTAGTCATTTTTTAGAATAAATGCACACTATCAACTATTTTTAAAATAAATTATTATTTATCATCAAATATGAATTATCTTTCTCTCAAATTAGTATCAATCCCCAAATTATGAAAAGCTTTCATTGAACAATAATAATTTTGTAAATAACAAGCTAAACAAATTATTNGGAGAGAAATAAACCTGTTCCCCTGCTCCAACTATAGCAATAAGGCTTGTGCTGAACAGCATTTCAACAATGCTAAATGCTCCAATAACTGTCATAACACTTATATTTGAGAATGTTATTCTTATTCAAGAAAGAAACTAGAATTCCTTATAATAATAATAAAAATCAGAACTTCACATCGACAAATCAAGTGGCATTCAATCAGGCATTAATACAATAGAAAATTTGTGAATCCATACAGCACCATAATCAATCTAAAATCATTTTAAACTGTTCATTTTATGAGATAGAAAACAAAATCCTTACATTCATATTTATACACCTTATAAAATCATGAGAGAAAAAATAGTATAGCTAGCTATCCTACGAAGTCAGCTCGTTCTCGAAGAGCAGGTATAAGTTTTGAAGAAAAAAAATCATCTCACCGGCCATCAGTTTCATTTACTTGCACAAAAATCAAAGCTCTTACCAGTTATCAGATAAACCTAATTGCAGGATTGGCGAATCAAAATTCTCTTGAAGGTCTAACCCATTCGCAATTAAAAAAAAAACAAATAAATAATTGAGCCGCGTGGTTGTTGAATACTCGGCCTATTCATTCGATAAATTTAGTAAGCCTGCATCATAACTTCACCATTTTGATTCTAGTTCTGTTGAATTACAATTCTTCGCACAAACACCAATCTTTACCAAACAATTTATAAAAGCGAGAAAGAAGGAAGCAGAGGCTGAGGGGGCTCACCTCTCTCGTAGCGTAGTCTTCCGCTCCGCGCATCGAAAAGCCTGAACCCATTCTTGGTGCCAATCGCAAAACAACTGGAGATGTACGGAGAACTCAAAATAGTCAGCAAAATCATGCAAATGAAGGTGGTCAGTTACGAAGGGGGATACGAAGCCCCAACCCTAATTGGGAAAACAACCTGTTATCTTGGTTGAAGGAAGCACAGAGAATCGGGGTGGCGGAGGAGTTGGCCATCGGAGATTGAATGTGGAAAACTATGATTGCCGAAGTTAGAAGGGAGGAGGTTAGGGTCGATTTAAATAGAGAAATATGACGGTCTCTCTCTCTCTCTCCCCCCCCCCCCTCC
>JXCR01041650.1:88000-100364 GCA_002079205.1 Phalaenopsis hybrid cultivar
CCCCCCCCCCCCCTCCGTGCGCAATTACATGTAGAACACAGGAAACTTGTTATTTATAACTCCACCGCTCTGCCATTGTAAAAATTATTTCGGTGGATCTTATTTTTTATTTTTTAAGGGCCCACCAGTATGTATTTTTTTGTTCTCATCGATGATGAAAATCAGACGGCGTATATATTTCTGCATACGTCATCCGTATAAAATAATTTTTCATGTCATTGATTTTTCAAATTATCACTCAAATATCAACGTTCATGGTAAAATTCAAACCCCAATTTTTTATTTTTACGAAATTCTCAATTATTTAATCATAACACTTTTAAATGCGTCGCTTCAGTAGTTCAAAAAAATCACATAAAAGTTAATTTATAAATATCAATATTTCGAGTTGACTGAAATTATCCCTGCATAGATATATATTGGCAGTCATACTTATTATTTATATAAATTATTTTTAAAAAATTATGCGAATAATTCTAAATAAAATCTTGTATTTTATTACCATTGATGACTTAAAAATCATTATAAAATTTTCAATTTATTTTACATTTTTTTAGAATATTGAATAACCATTTATTTGAAAATCAAATCAAATATATTTTTTTCCTCAATATAAGATACAAGAGAGTCATTAGGTCACCACTCATTTTTAAAATGAAAGCATATTATTAGTCATTTTTTAGAATAAATGCACACTATGGACTATTTTTTAAAATAAATTATTATTTATCATCAAATATGAATTATCTTTCTCTCAAATTAGTGTCAATCCCCAAATTATGAAAAGCTTTCATTGAAAAATAATAATTTTGTAAATAACAAGCTAAAAAAATTATTTTTGAAATCTAAGAAAATATTAAAAAATACTGATAATTTACCTAAAGTTTTGTCATTTCTTTGTTTATTCATACTCTCTTATTGAGAATTTTTCGTGCTAACTCAACTTAACAAAGTGAATGCATAAATATAAAAGTCACATAGATACATGAATGAGAAGGCTCTATATGAAGTTGAGCTAAAGATTTCTTCGACTGAAATGTCAAGAGAGAATGGAACCTTCAGACGAGATGGGGACAAATTCGATGTTTGCACAGAGGAGTGGGAAGGTTACAATGGATGATTCCAAGATCTTCATGGTGAAGGGTGGGACACGACGACTTCAATGTGCTAGAGATAGATAAAGCAAGGCGTGTAACATGCCTTGATAGCAAAGTCGAGCTATAGAAGCATTCAAAACCTACTCGTGCTTTAGCTCGATTAGAACTCATTTATGGTTCATTTAATTAAGCAATCGAATGAGCTTGAATTATTTTTAAAATATTTAGAACAAACTCGACAAGGTGCTTGGTATTAAGACTCCATTGCCAGGATTTTGAACATTTTTGGGGGTCTGACCTCAAAGACTTCTGAGAGAATGCGTTCTAAGGTTGTTTGTTGTCTCAATACGCCCCCGTCAACGTCAATACATCGATGTCGACCCAACACTAACAAAGTATTATGAGTCGTCTTCTCTTTTCAAGGCCTATGGAGCACTTTGGTCTTTAGGTGCTTGCCCTTCCTCTCAGGGGCACTACTCTCTTTCTCGATCAACTCATTCCAGATGATATCTAACTGTTGATCCTTCAACTCTTGAATTTACTAATTCATAAATACTCTGGTGCGCTCCATGCTGCTAGTGTTTTCATTGTAAGTTTCTTTTCTATGACTGATCATCTTCTTGTTTGTGGCATGATCTAAGCTCGTCATATCTTTTAGGATGTTGAATCATGATTTTTTTGTGAATCATGCACTCAAGGACTAGAGTGTATGTCAGGAGAGAGAGAGAGGGAGGAGTGAACTGTAATGAATTGTAAAGCATTTGGGTATATCGTGTCGATCATGTTGAAATTTTCGGTCCTTTTTTGCTATCCTTATTCATAAAATGATCTTTTTATTTATAGAGGAGAGTAAAATATGATATTACATTTTTCTTTCTGCTTTATTGCGAGTTGTACATAATATTCTTGGTATTTTACATGTTTGAGTTTGTTGTTTTGTTGTCCACTAGCTTGGTCGGCTGAGCTTGTTTGGCCTTGGGTCTGCAGGAATGGTTTGGTCTGCTAAGTTTGATTGGTTTTGCCGATCGGTTGAGCTTGATTAGGTTTGAGTTGGTTGAACTGGTTCGGTTAGTCGAGTTAATCTGGCTATTGACCTTTGATAATAGATGGAGGAGATTCAAGACAACCACGATATGATTGGAGAAGCCGAGCGGCAATATCTTCTCTTGAGCCGACTTCTTAGTGATTGTTTGCTTGAATGCCTCTTTATCACCTTTTTGACTGAATGACTTAGAATAAAATCATTTGATCATTTTTAGTGGCTTGATGACCTTGCTGGCTTTGGCTCTGGTATCTTCACTCAATTGGACAAGTGTGCCTCATAATCTTTTGTCAGTAAACCCCCTTTCACTATGCTCTTCTCCTCTGACCATTAGATCTTCTCAGGATTAGCATGACACATTTTCAATGTACATTATACTTTCATTCTATTCTTTATTACTATTTGTTTTTTGTTTTTTATGTTTTTGCTAAATTGAATGAAATTCTATACCTCGTTGTTATGTTATATTACCAGAGAATTCTCAATTTAAAAAGCGAAGTGTTTTGGATTTATAACATGCATCTTAGTCTTGAAGAATCATTTTGGATACTTCACTGGACAATTCAATACTGCATTGTTCTGAACGATGGGCACCAAAGTGCACCTTCTTTTCAATTATAGTACACATTTTTGTTAAGCCTAATTCGGCGAATTACACTTATTGATTTTGCACAGTGATTATAGCCCAATGTTTTATGCAATTCATCTACGTATCTCAACTATCTACGTACCAGTTGAGATATATATATATATATATATATATATATATNCGAGTGAAATGTCAAGAGAGAATGGAACCTTCAGACGAGATGGGGAGAAGTTCGATGTTTGCACAGGGGAGTGGGAGGTTACAATGGATGATTCCAAGATCTTCATGGTGAAGGGTGGGACACGACGACTTCAATGTGCTAGAGATAGATAAAGCAAGGGGTGTAACATGCCTTGATAGCAAAGTCGAGCTATAGAAGCATTCAAAAATCTACTCGTGTTTTAGCTCAATTAGAACTCGTTTACCGTTCATTTAATTAAGTAATCGAATGAGTTTGAATTATTTTTTTAAATATTTAGAACAAACTCGACAAGGTGCTCTGTATTAAAACTCTATTGCCTGGATTTTGAACATTTTTGGAGGCCTGACCTCAAAGACTTGCTGAGAGAATGCATTCTAAGGTTGTTTGTTGTCTCAATATGCCCTCGTCAACGCCAATACACCGTTGTCGACCCAACACTATTAAAGTATTATGAGTCGTTTTCTCTTTTCAAGGCCTATGGAGCACTTTGGTCTTTAGGTGCTCGCCCTTCCTCTGAGGGGCACTACTCTCTTCCTCGATCAACTCATTCCAGATGATATCTAACAGTTGATCCTTCAACTCTTGGATTTAATAATTCATAAATACTCTAGTGCGCTCCATGCTGCTAGTGTCTTCATTGTAAGTTTCTTTTCTGTGACTGATCATCTTCTTGTTTGTGGCATGATCTAAGCTCGTCATACTTTTTAGAATGTTGAATAATGATTTTTCTGTAAATCATGCACCCAAGGACTAGAGCGTATGTCAGGAGAGAGAGGGGGAGGGATGAACTGTAATGAATAGTAAAACCTTTGTGTATATCATGTCAATCATGTTGAAATTTTCTGCCTTTTTTGGCTATCCTTATTCATAAAATGATCTTTTTATTTATAGATGAGAGTAAAATATGATATTACATTTTTCTTTCTGCTTT
Source organism: Phalaenopsis hybrid cultivar (assembly GCA_002079205.1). NCBI lineage: Eukaryota > Viridiplantae > Streptophyta > Magnoliopsida > Asparagales > Orchidaceae > Phalaenopsis > Phalaenopsis hybrid cultivar. Next base: position 91,862 of record JXCR01041650.1, read on the forward strand.
ATTGTGAGTTGTACAGGATATTCTTGGTATTCTACATATTTGAGTTTGTTATTTTGTTGTTCATTAGCTTAGTCGGTTGAGCTCGTTTGGCCTTGGGTCTGTAGGAATGGTTTGGTCTGCTAAGTTCAATTGGTTTTGTCGATCGTTTGAGCTTGATTAGGTTTGAGTTGGTTGAACTAGTTCGGTTAGTCGAGTTAGTCTGGCTCTTGACCTTTGATAATAGATGGGGGAGATTCAAGACAACCATGATATGATTGGAGAAGCCGAGCGGCAAGATCTTCTCTCGGGTCTACTTCTTAGTGATTGTTTGCTTGAATGCCTCTTTATCTCCTTTTTGACTGAATGACTTAGAATAAGATCATTTGATCATCTTTAGTGGCTTGATGACATTGCTGGCTTTGACTCGGGTATCTTCACTCAATTGGACAAGTGTGCCTCATAGTCTTTTGTCAGTAAACCCCCTTTCATTATACTCTCCTTCTCTGGCCATTAGATCTTCTCAGGATTAGCATGACACATTTTCAATCTACATTATACTTTCACTCTATTCTTTATTACTATTTGTTTTTTGTTTTTTATTTTTTTGCTAAATTGGATGAAATTCTATAACTCGTTGTTATGTTATATTACCAGAGAATTCTCAATTTAAAAAGGGAAGTGTTTTGGATTTATAGCATGCATCTTAATCTTGAAGAATCATTTTGGATGCTTCACCGGACAATTCAATACTGCATTGTTCTGAACAATGGGCACTGTTCTGAACAATGGGCACGAAAGTGCACCTTCTTTTCGATTACAGTACACATTTTTGTTAAGCCTAATTCGGCGAATTACATTTATTGATTTTGCACATTTTTATTAAGCCTAATAAGGCGAAAGATAACCGTCTTCTTAGGAATCGAGAAAGCTATAAAACTAATAAATTCTGCAGCGAAGCCCGCTCTGATTCCCTTTCTATTGAAACAAGAACCCAGCTCCTTTCTTTTTTCTCTCCTCCCTTCCTACTCACAGTAAAACTCATTTAAAAGGAGACAGCCAGCCTCTGCCAAGATACTGAATGTTTTGTAATTTCAGACTAAATTAATATTTATTCATATTTTACCTTTTTAAAAAAAGTAAATAATCTTTAATCTCAGGAAAAAAAAACACTTACATCAGAATCTCCTAACATAATTTTAATCAAGATTATTAAAAAAAAAACACTAAATATTTAGCACCCAATTCTTTTGAATTTATATACATCGAACCTAAACTTTCATATTTACACACATATTGTGCACTATATGTAAATTTCTCATTTAAAACCCACGAATACATTCATTGTGAAGAAAAAAAATCAAAATTAAGACATTTATGTGGAGTTAACATAATAAATGCAATAGAAATTAAACATAAGCCAACATTTAAAAACTATCCTAAAAACCCATGTCAACATTATCCAAAACCAAATCGTTCCATCCTATAACATAGATGCAAAAGTAAATATATGACAATGTTTTATAGACCTTTGCCCAATTTCTAAAACCTATTCCTTACATAATTGTCCAAAATTAAAAGAAAAAAAAAAAGCAAACACACCAATTCTCCCTTCAATCTATATGCTCAAACCCCTCTACTTAAACTTATAAATATAAAATTTATATCTTCAATCTAAAGATTCCTCACTACCTTGGACCTGATAACTCCATCTCATCAACATCATCCACAGACGTAACATCAATATCTCCATAGTTATCTTCTCCATCCACCACAAACAGCATGCAGCTACTCAAGCCTTGAACGCCATGCTTTGCATCAGGATCCTGCTTCTGCCTGTTGGAAGCCTCCCATTTTTCCGCTAGCCCGTCGCCTTCGAGCATTCTCAGAACTTCGGACATCTTCGGCCGTTGGCCGGGGAGGTGTTGGGTGCACAGCAAGGCCACCTGAACCATCTCCATCGCCTCGACCCGATGGAAGCTGTTGCCGAGGTCTCTGTCAAGAAGCAAGTCCAGCCTTCTCTCCTGTTGGACCTTCCTCACCTGCAGAATAAATGAAACAATTTTTCCTCCATGAATATAAAAATCAATATTTTGAAGGGGCTTTTAGGGCTGTCTTCAACAAGCCTTTATCCCACTAAGTGGGGTTGGATACATGAATCCTTTTTCTCCATTGCATCACATTGAGTGTTATATTTTCAGTTAGTTCTAATAAATTAAAATCATTTTTTATATAATATGCTCAAGTCTTTTGAAGTCTACATCTGTCTTTTTAACATAAGTCGAATCTAAACATCTACATTTAATGTGACCAAACCATCTAAGACAAGTCTTTCTAATCTTCTCTACCACTGAAGCTACATTAACCCCATCACATATATATTCATTTCTTATTATCTCTAAGTGTCAAACTATTCATCCATCTAAGCATTCTCATCTCAAAAACACTTTGTTATATGCTTCTCTTTTAAAGGCCAGCATTCTGCATCACAGCGTATTACAGGTCTCACCATCATCTTATAAAATTTTGCTTTCAATCTAAGAGATACTCTTCTATCACACAATAAACTTGATGTATTCCTCCACTTCAACCAACCAACTTAAATTCTACTAATAACATCCTCATCTATATCACAATCACTTTGAACAAAAGATCTCCATATATTTAAAATGTTCATTTTGGACAAAATAAATATTGGGATGTGATAAATTCGAATTTCACTGTAAATCCCAGAATTAGTAAATCCTGCTAATCAGTGAATTTAACTCCGTGCATTTCGGATTTGAGGCAAAGCTCAATAACAGCCGTGAAATACCAAACAGTTCAATGGATTTATAATACAAGATTTGCTAAATCTGTTATAAATCCAATAAAACTGTTTGCCTGTAAATCTAGAAAATCGAAGCTTTGCGGCATCCTGGAATTTATTCTGTTCAAAATGACTGTCTAGCAGAATTCCGCTTAAATCCTCTGTAAATCCAAACTTAACGCCNTTATTGAGTCTACAAAATTTGAGCTCAAATGTTACATTTTTTTCCCTTTAAAGTATAAATATAATTGCAACAAATTTTGTCATGAAAAATTAAAAATAAAAATAAATATTTCCACATCACCACTCCCATTGGAAAATGGCCCCACATCCGCATCAAACTACGTACGCACCCTCGACAAAGCTCTGCACATAAACCACGTCGGCAGAGTTTGCAGAAATGGACGGCTATGATGCACTCCTCATCAAAAGATAACAGTCTTCTTAGGAATCGAGAAAGCTATAAAACTAATGAATTCTGCAGCGGAGCCAGCTCTCACTCCCCTTTCTATTGAAACAAGAACCGAGCTCCTTCTTTTTGCTCTCCTCCCTTCCTACTCATAGTAGAACTCATTTAAAAGGAGACAGCTTCTGCCAAGATACTGAACGTTCTGTAATTTCAGACTAAATTAATATTACAAATTTAGATTTATTCATATTTTACCTTTTTAACAAAGTTAATAATCTTTAATCTCAGGCAAAAAAAATCACTAAATATTGTGCACTATATGTAAATTTCTCATTTAAAACCCACGAATACATTCATTGTGAAGAAAAAAAATCAAAATGAAGACATTTATGTGGAGTCAACATAATAAATGCAATAGAAATTAAACATAAGCCAACATTTAAAAACTATCCTAAAAAACCCATGTCAACATTATCCAAAGCCAAATCGTTCCATCCTATAACATAGATGCAAAAGTAAATAAATGACAATGTTTTATAGACCTTTGCTCAATTTCTAGAACCTATTCCTTACATAATTGTCCAAAATTAAAAGAAAAAAAAAAGCAAACACACCAATTCTCCCTTCAATCTATATGCTCAAACCTCTCTACTTAAACCTATAAATATAAAATTTATGTCTTCAATCTAAAGATTCCTCACTACCTTGGACCTGATAACTCCATCTCATCAACATCATCCATAGACGTAACATCAATATCTCCATAGTTATCTTCTCCATCCACCACAAACAGCATGCAGTTACTCAAGCCTTGAACGCCATGCTTTGCATCAGGATCCTGCTTCTGCCTGTTCGAAGCCTCCCATTTTTCCGCTAGCCCGTCGCCTTCGAGCATTCTTAGAACTTCCGACATCTTCGGCCGTTGGCCGGGGAGGTGTTGGGTGCACAGCAANCATTTCGGATTTGGGCAAAGCTCGATAACAACCGTGAAATACCAAACAGTTCAATGGATTAATAATACAAGATTTGCTAAATCTGTTATAAATCCAATAAAATTGCTTGCCTGTAAATCTAGAAAATCGCAGCTTTGCGGCATCCTGGAATTTATTCTGTTCAAAATGACTGTCTAGCAGAATTACGCTTAAATCCTCTGTAAATCCAAACTTAACGCCATTGCAAAACAGCCCCTTTGAGTTTCACCATTGATCCATCCATTAAATTTCAAGTTTTTTTTTTTTNCTTCGTGATTTCGGATTTGAGGCAAAGCTCGATAACAGCCGTGAAATACCAAACAGTTCAATGGATTTACAAGATTTGCTAAATCTGTTATAAATCCAATAAAACCGTTTGCCAGTAAATCTAGAAAATCGCAGCTTTGCGGCATCCTGGAATTTATTCTGTTCAAAATGACTGTCTAGCAGAATTCCGCTTACATCCTCTGTAAATCCAAACTTAACGCCGTTGCAAAACAGCCCCTTTGAGTTTCACCATTGATCCATGCATTAAATTTCAATTTTTTTTTTTTTTCATGTAATATGATGCTGCAAGCAACCAAATAAATTTAATGACCATAACAGAAACACTTTCATACCCAATCGAGGAGAGAGGCCTTCTGCGGTGGAGAAGAACGGCCCGCGAAGTCCAGTGACCGCCGGCCGGAGATGAGATCCAGTAGTAGAATACCGAATCCGAAGACATCAGTTTTGTCGGAGGACTGTCCCGTCGAGAGATACTCCGGCGCAATATGGCCGACGGTACCGCGGACGGCGGTGGTGACGTGAGAATCCGAATGGTCGAGCAATTTAGCGAGACCGAAGTCCCCGACGACGGCTTCGAGAGCGTCGTCTAGGAGGACGTTGGCCGCCTTCACGTCGCGGTGAATGATCTTTGGATCGCATTGCTCGTGAAGATACGTGAGGCCTCGAGCGGCGCCGACGGCGATGCTCTTTCGTGCATTCCAGTCTAGTGGAGGCTTGNGAGTAAGTTGTTATGTTAATAAATAAAAAATGTTTCAAAGAAAAAAAAAAACAGCATTTACATACATAACACACAATTCTGGAAATATGATACATGAAAAATTAATTAATATTTCTATTATTATTATTATATATATTATAGAACATGCTGTCAACCCACCATTGAGAGTGAAGAGGTAACGCCGCCGGAGCCGCCTCCGCCTCCAGAACAAAAGGGCAAAGAAAAAAAGTAGGAGAGCGACGGCAGCACCAACGCCGGAGCCAACAACGATAGCGAGCTTCTCTGTCTTCAGTTCTCCTTCAACAAAAAAAAAAACAAAATTCCATTTTTAAAACGAGAACTTACAATCTTCCTCGAGATTCTATCCGCAAAAAGGACAGAAGATCAACAAGAAAATAGAAATTACTGCGGTTTGATTCGAGAAGGAATGGAAGAGAAACAGGCGCCATCGTCCCATAGCAATCCGCCGCCAAATGGCCGCCGCCGCATATCAGAGGATTACCGACCACACTATGAAATTGAGAAACAAGTATTAGAAGATGATGTAATCTCGACGTAATGATCAGAAATGGAGGAAATCTCACTTGAATGTTCTCGCGGGGGAAGAAGGAACTGGGCCGCTTAGATTGTTGTAAGAGAAATCCCTGCAAGGAAAGCGGCGGATGTCATCTTCTACAATAGAACAGAGAGGCGCATAAGTGAGGCAGGAGTGAAAATTGTACAGGAATGATAGTTGAGGGAGTTTTGAGAGAGATGAAGGAAAAGCTCCAGTCAAGCTGTTGTTGTTGAGTCTCCTGCGGGATCAGCAGAGAAAGAAGAAGAGAGAGAATTAAAGAGCTTTTAATCTCTGATTAAAGCAGAAGAAAGCCCAAAATTGCAGTTATATGTTGTCTCCTGGCTTTTTAGGTTTCCGAGGATTAAAGTAAACGTCAATGATGGAAGATCACTCACAGATAGCGAAGGCTTGTAAGGCGACCGAATGAATCTGGTATGATGCCGGAGAAGTGGTTGCTCGAGAGGTCCATGGTCTGAAGCTTCGGAAGATGGCCTATCGCTGATGGGATCTCCCCTGTTATATTGTTGTTCTGCAACAATCTACATTATACGGATGGAAATATAAGCTCAAATGGCAGAAAACGCCAATCGGATTGTAGAAAATTGGAGACGAATTCTCACATTTGCTGCAGGTTAGTGAGGTTTCCGATGGCCGGAGACAGAGTTCCTGAAAGGCTCTGGCTTGGCGCTCCTCTGCAATTTGTAGACATTTTAGCGAGGAGACGAAGGAATATGGAGAGGAAANTATTTTAGCGAGGAGACGAAGGAATATGGAGGGGAAATCAGAGAAGATAGAGAGAGAGAGAGAGAGAGAGAGAGAATTTACAGGCCAATGACGCGGTTCTCTGAAGAGCAAGTGATCATAGACCAGCTGCAGGGANGGAGAGGAAATCAGAGAAGATAGAGTGAGAGAGAGAGAATTTACAGGCCAATGACGCGGTTCTCTGAAGAGCAAGTGATCATAGACCAGCTGCAGGGATCGACAGAGGTTTCATCCCATTTGCTTAATGTCCCATAGGGGTCATTGAGGAGATTTCTCATGGCAATAAGTGCTTGCACTGGAGACACAAAAAACAAAGAACAAAGAACAAAATCCTGTAAAAGAGAAATTAGGAATGGTGTTGAAGCAGGAGGACTTCAGTATCAAAAGAAAGAATCGCCACCTTCCATATTAAGAGGCTCAGCGGAGAGGGAGAGCGTGGGGGAGGAGAGGAGGAAGAAGAAGAAGACAAGAAGTCTGGTAGGGTTACGAGAAGAAGCCATCGTGCTAACAGTTGCAAGGGTTCCAAGACTGAAGCTTTTGTTATATTGGAGGCAAAAGAAACCAAACTGAAGCAAGGGGTGGAGAGAGAGAGAAGGAAAAGCAATGATGGCAGATGGAGATTTCGCCATGGCATGCATGGCAGCATGGGAACGGCCGTGATGATGGCGATGGGGTTTATGGAGGATGTTGATGATGCATGGCATTGTACAGAGGAATTCGAAATCAAGGAACTGATTCTGGTGTCAGGTCCCTCAGAATTCGAGACAGGGTGGGGAGGAAGTGGAGAGAGAAAGAGTGAAAGTTGGAGAGAGAGAGAGAGAGAGAGAGAGAGAGGTTGGTGGGAGAAGAAAGTACTCACTGAAGAGGCGTGCCCACACTCACGCCATTGGCTTGGGCAGGAATGGAGGGAGAGAAAGCAGAGAGAGTGGTGGGGAAAAAAAAGATGAGGAAAACAAAAGAGAGAGAAAAAGAGAAAGGATATATTCTAGGTTGGCAGGGTAAAGGGGCTTAGAAAAGAAAGGGCTATAAATATATCTAATTTAAAGCTAAATTATATATTATTGATTCCTATAATTTTTTGAAATATTTACATATATGATGCACAATGCTTTTGTGATGATTATTGTATCATCAGATCAAAAAAATAATCTTTAAGGGTCTATTTTACACAGTTTAGTGACTGCTTTATGTTTTAGATTACTGACATAATTTTATTTTGAAAATTATTTTCATATTTGTTTTTTAAAATTTTTTGTGATTGAAAATTATTATTTTTAACCTGATACGTTAAATATTCACCATTGTGGTCGACACAGTACCACCACCGTCAAGATGTCTCTATTGTCGGAACACAGTTGCTCAATCACCACCTTCGGCATCGTTGGGCCACAAATGTCTAATGGTCATTGCTATCGAATCACAACTGCCCGGGTGCCACTATCATCACTATTAGACTTTCACAATTGAACATCAACCATTGTTGGACTACTTTCTCACATCCAAAATGTGACATTTAGGTGTTATAAATCTATGTATGAAAATGTGAATTTCACTTATAAGAAGCTGATGGTAGTGAAATTTGTATGTGATATTAAAGATTTGGGTGTTATGTATGTCAATATTACAGCCTAAGTGTTGGACATTTAAATATGTAAGAATTAAGTGCCATTTAAATAAATGCCCCCTATAACCTGTTTAATAAAAAAGCAACTTACGATTCATTAATTTTCTTATAGAATAATATCAGTTAATCATTATGTCTGTTAAAGCTTCATTATAATATTCAATCACCAAGANTCATAGCATCTACCCACTTGTGTCTTTCCTTGCTCTTTAGAGCTTCCTTGTAGCTATTCGGTTCCGCTTCTTCTATCTCTTCTGCGACGCTTAATGCATAGGAGATCAAATCTGCATGACCATATCTCTCTGGCGGTCTGATGATTCTTCTCGGTCTATCTCTCACCAACCTGTAGTCATTTGATCTGCCTTCAGATTCAGTTTCTTGTTGGTCTTC
>JXCR01041650.1:101499-128084 GCA_002079205.1 Phalaenopsis hybrid cultivar
GACATCAGTTTTGTCGGAGGACTGTCCCGTCGAGAGATACTCCGGCGCAATATGGCCGACGGTACCGCGGACGGCGGTGGTGACGTGAGAATCCGAATGGTCGAGCAATTTAGCGAGACCGAAGTCCCCGACGACGGCTTCGAGAGCATCGTCTAGGAGGACGTTGGCCGCCTTCACGTCGCGGTGAATGATCTTTGGATCGCATTGCTCGTGAAGATACGTGAGGCCTCGAGCGGCGCCGACGGCGATGCGCTTTCTTGCCGTCCAGTCTAGTGGAGGCTTGCCTGCAAATTGTTTAGGGTTGGCAATGGGGGACGATGACTACACGGTTAATTAAAAGCATATTTTAAAAAACGTGATTTTTTAGCTGAAAGAGAGGAAATTATAGAAATTTGTGGTGTTGCCATAATTCCACTAGAAATTACATAAANGGAATAAACGAAACAATTTTTCCTCCATGAATATAAAAATCAATATTTGAAGGGGCTTTAGGGCTGTCTTGGAAACAAATTTATGGTCGAATGTAGGCAGAATTAAAGCAGAATGTTGCCATACCGTCAGCAATAACAAGCCTTTATCCCACTAAGTGGAGTTGGATTCATGAATCCTTTTTCTCCATTGCATCACATTGAGTGTTATATTTTCAGTTAATTCTAATAAATTAAGATCATTTTTTATATAATATGCTCAAGTCTTTTTAAGTCTTAATCTGCCTATTTAACAAAAGCCGAATCTAAACACCTGCCTTTTTAACATAAGTCAAATATAAAAATCTACATTTAATGTGACCAAACCATCTAAGACAAGTCTTTCTGATCTTCTCTACCACTAGAGCTACATTAACCCTATCACATATATATTCATTTCTTATTAACTCTAAAGTCTCAAACTACTCATCCATCTAAGCATTCTCATCTCAAAAACACTTTGTTATATGCTTCTCTTTTAAAGGCCAGCATTCTGCATCATAGAGTATTGCAGGTCTCACCATCATTTATAAAATTTTGCTTTCAATCTAAGAGATACTCTTCTATCACACAATAGACTTGATGTATTCCTCCACTTCAACCAACCAACTTAAATTCTACTAATAACATCCTCATCTATATCACAATCACTTTGAACAAAAGATCTCCATATATTTAAAATGTTCATTTTGGACAAAATAAATATTGGGATGTGATAAATTCGAATTTCACTGTAAATCCCAGAATTAGTAAATCCTACTAATCAGTGAGTTTAACTTCGTGCATTTCGGATTTGGGCAAAGCTCAATAACAACCGTGAAATACCAAACAGTTCAATGGATTTATAATATAAGATTTGCTAAATCTGTTATAAATCCAATAAAACTGTTTGCCTGTAAATCTAGAAAATCGCAGCTTTGCGGCATCCTAGAATTTATTCTGTTCAAAATGACTGTCTAGCAGAATTCCGCTTAAATCCTCTGTAAATCCAAACTTAACGCCGTTGCAAAACAGCCCCTTTGAGTTTCACCATTGATCCATCCATTAAATTTCAAGTTTTTTTTTTTTGTGAATTTTTTTTTTCATGTAATATGATGCTGCAAGCAACCAAATAAATTTAATGACCATAACAGAAACACTTTCATACCCAATCGAGGAGAGACGCCTTCTGCGGTGGAGGAGAACGGCCCACGAAGTCCAATGACCGCCGGCCGGAGATGAGATCCAGTAGTAGAATACCGAATCCGAAGACATCAGTTTTGTCGGAGGACTGTCCCGTCGAGAGATACTCCGGCGCAATATGGCCGACGGTACCGCGGACGGCGGTGGTGACGTGAGAATCCGAATGGTCGAGCAATTTAGCGAGACCGAAGTCCCCGACGACGGCTTCGAGAGCGTCGTCTAGGAGGACGTTGGCCGCCTTCACGTCGCGGTGAATGATCTTTGGATCGCATTGCTCGTGAAGATACGTGAGGCCTCGAGCGGCGCCGACGGCGATGCTCTTTCGTGCATTCCAGTCTAGTGGAGGCTTGCCTGCAAATAGTTTAGGGTTGGCAATGGGGGACGATGACTACACGGTTAATTAAAAGCATATTTTAAAAAACTTGATTTTTTAGCTGAAAGAGAGGAAACTATAGAAATTTGTGGTGTTGCCATAATTCCACTAGAAATTACATAAAGGCAATTTTCTCATAACTAATGAGATAAATAAAAGGGGTTTTTATATATTGAATTCTCCAAACTCTGTAAACTATAGATAAAGGCTCCCAAACATTTGATTTACTCCTCACGAACTCCGTGTGTCTCTTGATATAATGGTGTTAGAAGAAAGGTACCGCACCGCTGCTCCAAGAGTCAAATGCATTCTTCTCATCTTCTCCATCCTTGGATTGCTATAATCCCAATACCCGATCTTATCAGCGATANAGTTTATGGTTGGCAATGGGGGACGATGACTACACGGTTAATTAAAAGCATATTTTAAAAAACGTTATTTTTTAGCTGAAAGAGAGGAAATTATAGAAATTTGTGGTGTTGCCATAATTCCACTAGAAATTACATAAAGCCAGTTTTCTCATAACTAATGAGAAAAATAAAAGGTGTTTTTATATATTGAAGTCTCCAAACTCTGTGATCTATAGATAAAGGCTCCCAAACATTTGATTTACTCCTCACGGACTCCGTCTGTCTCTCGATAGAATGATGTTAGAAGAAAGATACCGCACCGCTGCTCCAAGGGTCAAATGCATTCTTCTCATCTTCTCCATCCTTGGATTGCTATAATCCCAATACCCGATCTTATCAGCGATATAAAGCTTTGATCATTTGACGCAGTCACACAAACCTTCTTCAGCAGCCCCGCTCAAGAGCTGGAAGGAGACAACGTTAGTGCCATTAAGCTTTTGTTGTTCGAAGCACGCAAGTAACCCTGCTTCTCATTCATCGTCGACTCCTAGTTCAAATTCACCAATTCCTTCGCCTTTGTTTCTTCTCCTTGACATTTGTTGTTCAGTTCGTTCATGCTTTCCAAAATGGCAAGCTCCGAGCTTTCCGAATCCATTGNGTAAGCTTTGATCATTTGACTCAATCACACAATTCTTCTTCAGCAGCCCCGCTCAAGCTTTTGTTGTTCGAGACACCCAAGTAACCCTGCTTCTCATTCATCGTCGACTCCTAGTTCAAATTCACCAATTCCTTCGCCTTCGTTTCTTCTCCTTGACATTTGTTGTTCAGTTCGTTCATGCTTTCCAAAATGGCAAGCTCCGAGCTTTCCAAATCCATTGAGTCACCAGCCTCTCTTAGCAATTCCAATAACAGCTTCTTCAGCTGTCTCTTAATCATCATTGCCTCCCGATCCTTCAAGAACCCCTCAATCGTCTCTAAAAGAGATTCAGAAATCTTGATCAAGCTCGATACTCTGGTCTGACCAGTGGGTCGTATGCCCATCGCCTGGTTGAGCACGCTCTACCACTATTCAATTCAGTTCAAGGAGAGTAAATTAAAGGTTTGAGAACTTGTAAATTATAGAATTTGGGGACCTCTATATCTAAAAATGCCTAAATAAAAATGTGGTGGAAAATTATTGTGCTGTCTAAATTTAACTAATTTTAAGAAACACGTTACTAAATCAGGATTCAACAATACTAAAATTCATGCTTAATTTAACTTATTTTATGAAACGCACAATAATATAAAAATGAAAGATGATTGCGTAAATATTATAAAAATATTAAAAAAAAACTTTTTAACGGATAAATTACGACAAAAGCCACGTAGGTCGTGTAAGAACAAAATAGCAATCCCACTCCACGNAAAATAAAAATATGATGGAAAATTATTGTGTTTTCTAAATTTAACTAATTTTAAGAAACACATTACTAAATCAGGATTCAACAATACTAAAATTCATGCTTAATTTAACTTATTTTAAGAAACGCATTAATAATATAAAAATGAAAGATGATTGCGTAAATATAATAAAAATATTAAAAAAATACTTTTTAACGGATAAATTACGACAAAAGCCACGTAGGTCGTGTAAGAACAAAATAGGAATCCCACTCCACCGGTCTGAAACTGTCAAGCTACGGTGTGCCCCACACCCCACCCGCGTGACAATTTTTTAGTATTTATCCTTAGGCTATACCGCAGGAACAACATGGCGTACCTCGAAGTCTAACGGCGACGGAGCCGTTCGACATGAAAGGATAAACGAGNGCTTCTTCAGCTAGCTCTTAATCTTCATTGCCTCCCGATCCTTCAAGAATCCCTCAATCGTCTCTAAAAGAGATTCAGAAATCTTGATCAAGCTCGATACTCTGGTCTGACCAGTGGGTCGTATGCTCATCGCCCGGATGAGCACGTTCTACCAATGTTCAATTCGATCCACGAGAACAAAAGGCGTTCAACTCTTGAAGCTAGCACCTTCCAATTGAGGGACAGTCGGAGTTCGAGGATAGTAAATTAAAGGTTTGAGAACTTGTAAATAATAGAATTTGGGGACCTCTATATCTAAAAATGCCTAAATAAAAATATGGTGGAAAATTATTGTGTTGTCTAAATTTAACTAATTTTAAGAAACACATTACTAAATCAGGATTCAACAATACTAAAATTCATGCTTAATTTAACTTATTTTAAGAAACGCATTAATAATATAAAATGAAAGATGATTGCGTAAAGATTATTAAAATATTAAAAAAATACTTTTTAACGGATAAATTACGACAAAAGCCACGTAGGTCGTGTAAGAACAAAATAGCAATCCCACTCCACCGGTCTGAAACTGTCAAGCTACGGTGTGCCCCACACCACACCCGCGTGACAATTTTTTAGTATTTATCCTTAGGCTACACCGCAGGAACACATGGCGTACCTCGAAGTCTAACGGCGACGGAGCCGTTCGACATGAAAGGATAAACGAGGAGCCGCTCGCCNGGTCTGGAACTGTCAAGCTACGGTATGCCCCACACCCCACCCGCGTGACAATTTTTTAGTATTTATCCTTAGGCTACACCGCAGGAACAACATGGCGTACCTCGAAGTCTAACGGCGACGGAGCCGTTCGACATGAAAGGATAAACGAGGAGCCGCTCGCCGGCGGCGGCGCAATATCCAATGAGGCGGAGCAGATTACGGTGAACGGCAAGGCTTATCATTTCTACCTCCGTTTTGAACTGCGACTCACCGGTGGCGCCACCGCCGTCTCTCAGCCGCTTGACCGCGACCAACGTGCCGTCATCGAGGCGTCCGCGGTACACGTTACCGAATCCCCCTTTACCGAGTATGTTCCTTGCGCTGAAGTTATCGGTTGCCGCCTGGAGCTCCCGTAGCCTGAACCGCCGTAAGTTACCGATGCCGGCCACCACCGCCGCCTCGGCAGCAGCGTTCTGTTCCATCTCTGTGCAGTATGGAAATTGAAGTTGACGTAAAAGGATTAGTAAGTTGNTTTGCGCTGAAGTTATCGGTCGCCGCCTGGAGCTCCCGTAGCCTGAACCGCCGTAAGTTACCGATTCCGGCCACCACCGCCGTCTCGGCAGCAGCGTTCTGTTCCATCTCTGTGCAGTATGGAAATTGAAGTTGACGTAAAACGATAAGTTGTTATGTTAATAAATAAAAAATGTTTCAAAGAAAAAAAAAACAGCATTTACATACATAACACACAATTCTGGAAATATGATACATGGANTAGTAAGTTGTTATGTTAATAAATTAAAAATGTTTCAAAGAAAAAAAAAACAGCATTTACATACATAACACACAATTCTGGAAATATGATACATGAAAAATCAATTAATATTTCTATTATTATTATTATATGTATTATAGAACATGCTGTCAACCCACCATTGAGAGTGAAGAGGTAACGCCGCCGGAGCCGCCTCCGCCTCCAGAACAAAAGGGCAAAGAAAAAAAGTAGGAGAGCGACGGCAGCACCAACGCCGGAGCCAACAACGATAGCGAGCTTCTCTGTCTTCAGTTCTCCTTCAACAAAAAAAAAACAAAATTCCATTTTTAAAACAGAGCGAGAACTTACAATCTTCCTCGAGATTCTATCCGCAAAAAGAAGGACAGAAGATCAACAAGAAAATAGAAATTACTGCGGTTTGATTCGAGAAGGAAAGGAAGAGAAACAGGCGTCATCGTCCCATTGCAATCCGCCGCCAAATGGCCGCCGCCGCATATCAGAGGATTACCGACCACACTATGAAATAGAAAAACAAGTATTAGAAGATGCAGTAATCTTGACAAAATGATCAGAAATGGAGGAAATCTCACTTGAATGTTCTAGCAGGGGAAGAAGGAACTGGGCCGCTGAGATTGTTGTAAGAGAAATCCCTGCAAGGAAATCAGTGGATGTTATTTTATACAATAGAACAGAGAGGAGCATAAGTGAGGCTGTAGTGAAAATTGTACAGGAATGAAAGTTGGGGGAGTTTTGAGAGAGATAAAGGAAAAGCGCCCGTCAAGCTGTTGTTGTTGAGTCTCCTGAGGGATCAGCAGAAAAAGAAGAAGAGAGATAATTAAAGAGCTTTTAATTTTTATTAAAGCAGAAAAAAACCCGAAATTGCAGATATATGTTTAACTCCTTGCTTTTTAGGTTTCCGAGGATTAAAGTAAACGTGAATGATGGAAGATCACTCACAGATAGCGAAGGNTAGCTAAATTATAGATTATTGATTCCTATAATTTTTTTAGATATTTACATATATGATGCAAAATGCTTTTGTAATTATATATAAAATTTAAGTGGATGTGATGATTATTGCATCATCAGATCAAAAAAATAATCTTTAAGGGTCTATTTTATGGAAAAAATTTACGTGCGATAGACGTACGCAGCGCTGCGTGTGATATTGAGGTATACCGAGGGTACAATGGGGTTACATCCATGGTATAAGCCCTTATAATCTCCCTGTAACTTACGTATAACCTCTTAATATATGATAACAGAAGCGCGAAACTTATTTTGGGGTACAGATAGGTTACAGCAAGTTACAGGGAGGTTACAAGGGGTTATACCGCAATTTAACCCTCTTGTACCTTCGGTATAACCCCAATATCATACGCAGTGCTGCGTACGTACGTCTATCGCACGCAAATTTTTTCCCCATTTTACATAATTTTGTGACTTCTTTATGTTTTAGATTACTAACATAATTTTATTTTGAAAATTATTTTCATATTATTTTTAAAATTTTTTTGTGATTGAAAATTATTTTTTTTTAACCTTATACGTTAAATATTCACCATTGTGGTCAACACAATACCACCATCGTCTAGATATCTCTATTGTCGGAACACAGTTGTTGAATCACCACCTTCGGCATAATTGGCTCACAAATGTCTAATTGTCATTGCTATCGAATCACAACTGCCCGGGTGCCACTGTCATGACTATTGGACTTTCACAATTGAACATCAACCATTGTTGGACTACTTTCTCACATCCAAAATGTGACATTTAGGTGTTATAAATCTATGTATGAAAATGTGTATTTCACTTATAAGAAGCTGATGGTAGTGAAATTTGTACGTGATATTAAAGATTTTGGTGTTATGAATGTAAATATTACAGCCTAAGTGTTGGACATTTAAATATGTGAGAATTAAGTGCCATTTAAATAAATGCCCCCTATAACCTGTTAAATAAAAAAAAGCAACTTACTATTCATTTATTTTCTTATAGAATAATATCAGTTAATCATTATGTCTGTTAAAGCTTCATTATAATATTCAATCACCAAGATATTCTAAAGATTTATTTATTTATTTTTGGCTGAAGTTATTTTAAAATATAAAATAAAAAACATGCACTAAATTTTAATTTGTTATAGTTATTTAGTTTAATGTTAAAAAAATATTAAAAATTATTAACCTTATTTAATTTGTGAGAATATTGATGAGCATGACCAAAGAATATTGATGAGAATATATAACATCTAAATGAACTAGCATAGATGATAAAAAGTGATTTTAACCATCAGATAGAGACATTAACTGTAGTCTTTAAGTCATTTAACTCATTTTGAAGCATGTCCTTATAATATTACTAAAACCATAACTCCAAAATCATTTTATAATTGTGAGTTCATTATAACTTATTAGATAGTTTAAAAAATCATTTCCCTAACTCTTGAATCTATTTCTACTTTGATTATTACAACTTTTGAATATCGAATTGTCATTTGGAAATACGCGCCTCGAGAGTTAGAGACGGGAGAAGGAGTTGAAAGAGAGGAAAAATGCCAGCGAATTAATAATAGAGAGGGCGGGGAAAAAGTCCTCAGACCCTGGGTTTTTTTGTTCATCCTCGAGACTTATATTTATAGGATGCCTTTATGTACAATTACAGAAGGAAGAGATCGATTATGGTAATACCCTCAACTACCAAAAGAAGAGAGCAATTATACAAAGAGCTTTCAATGCAATGAATACGAGTGTAAAAGGCGGCGAAAAATACCTCACCCGACCAGAGTCTTTTTAAGCTAGACAGACGGGGCAACTCTCTGCCTCCGCCGAAGATTGTCAGGATGATTTTAGCCAAGTGGATTTCATTCTCCCACACTAGTCCATTTGTGGATTCCTCTGTCGAGGCCTTCCCCTGTCGCTGCGGGTGCATTCCAAAGGCGGCAAACTCTTCAATTTTCCAGTCCCGATGAGCTCATCTACCAAATTTTGGAGATGAAGACACTCCGTGTTGTGTCCATGGTAGCGATGTAAGCGCGACATTTGTTCGGATTGTGGAATGCCGGTGTGTCTTCCATGGAAGACCTTCTTGAAATAGTCCTTATTTTGGATGACCTGGACTAGCTCGACCTTTGACACGTTCAGGGGTGTTAACCCTTGCATTTCTCGATATACATGTGATCACTCATAATACTGAGCTGACTACTGGTTAGGATGATACACTGACCCTTGCTGCTCCGATGACCCCCTCAACCACCTCGAGATATTGGGTTATTAGTCTGTCAGACTCTTGGAACTTGATTGACCTTGTACCTTCTGTCACACTTATGTATCTGTAACTGGTAGACAAATGCTCTCGATTTGGTTTCTGAGGACTCCATGATGTCCTCTTTGGTAGCAGGTCATTTGCTAATTCCAAGACCTCCATGAAGGTCTTTGACTAGAGTTGGTTCAAGTCATACCTAAATCCCTTATTGTGGATCCCCTGCTTTAGGATGGTCGTGGCAATGAGGGGCTCCAGGTTCTTTACCTCCAACATTTCCTTTTTGAAATGGGTAATGTAAGCCCTTAGGCTTTCATTCTCCCCCTGCCTGATCTGAAGTAGGGCCTCTGTATCCTTCCTGGATTTTTGCACATTAGCAAAGTGTATTAAGAAGAGCATGTGGAATTCAAAGACAAAAAGGATGACACCATCTGGCGGGTTGTTAACCATTGGAGTGTGGCTTCTTTCAATGTGGTCGGGAATAGCCGTAACTTTATGACCATCATCGATCTGCAGGACTCTGACTGTTGACACAGAAGAAGCTATGTGATCGGTCGAGTCACTCTTCCCTTTATACGGATCAAAGTGAGGAATCCTAAGCTTCGGAGGGGGTATGGCTTCCAGGATTCTTCATGAGAAGGCGCTACACATAGCTTGATGAGCAAACATTCTCACGCGGTCTGCCCAATGTTGGATTGTCGGCATCGATGCGACACTGTTTTCTGGTTGGTAATCCTCGGGTCATTCGAACAGACCAACCAAAACATTGATATTTATAAATTTACCACCCATGTTATTTTTTGAACTATCGAACTGATGTATCTACACATGCCAACTATTGAGAATTTGATAAAATTGAAAAACAAGGGTTGGGGTTTTACCACGAATTTTTATAGTTTAGTGAAAATTTGAAAATTGGATTAAAGCTGGTGGTTAATTTTTAAATAGCAAGATAAATCTCCCAAGTTAATGTTATTATTTATATTAATTAAATTATTTTTAACAACATGCAAAATAAATTATAAATATTTTAGATTTATCAAAACTAATTCCCAGCCCCTCAAATCCTCATAATCTTTCATGTAAGTATTTCTCTCATGTCTGCTCACATTGTTGTCAAAGTTAAACTCCTTCATGCACCGACTTCTTCTTAGATCACGTTGATGATATAACTTGCTCAATAATCAATATTCGAGAGAAAGAATCCAAATCTTTGTCACCGCCATCACCATGATGATCATCATCTTTATCATCAAAATGTTTTGTTAAATAACATGTTGCTTTCCTACCTAGTGATCCCTTATTCTTCAACCATGTTCTTATGTTTGCTTTTAGAGTTCTTTTGAGCAAAAGAAGAAAAAAAAAAGGAATGAAGAGGAAAGGTAAGAGAGGTTAAAGAGTAGCTTTGTGGTTGTAATTTGATCTAAANGAATATTGATGAGCATGACCAAAGAATATATAACATCTAAATGAACTAGCATAGATGATAAAAAGTGATTTTAACCATCATTCATAGAGACATTAAGTTAAAATGAGCACTGTAGACTTTAAGTCATTTAACTCATTTTGAAGCATGTCCTTATAATATTACTAAAACCATAACTCCAAAATCATTTTATAAATGTGAGTTCATTATAACTTATTAGATAGTTTAAAAAATCATTTCTCTAACTCTTGAATATATTTCTATTTGATTATTACAGCTTTTGAATATTGAATTGTACTTTGGAAATACACGCCTCGAGAGTTAGAGACGGGAGAAGGAGTTGAGAGAAAGGAAAAATGCCAGGGAATTAACAATCGAGAGGGCGGGGAAAATGTCCTCAGACCTTGGGTTTTTTTGTTCATCCTCGAGCCTTCTATTTATAGGAGGCCTTTATGTACAATTACGGAAGGAAGAGATCGATTATGGTAATACCCTCAATTACCAAAAGAAGAGAGCAATCATACAAAGAGAGCAATCATACAAAGAGCTTTCAAAGCAATCAATACAAGTGTAAGAGGCGGCAAAAAATACCTCACTCGATTTGAGTCTTTTTAAGCTAGACAGACGGGGCAACTCTCTGCCTCCGCCAAAGATTGTCATGATGATTTTACCCAAGTGGATTTCATTCGCCCACACTAGTCCATTTGTATATTCCTCTATCAAGGCCTACACCTATCGCTGCAGGTGCATTCCAAAGGCGGCAAACTCTTCAATTTTCTAGTCTCGATGAGCTCTTCTACCAAATTTTGGAGATGAAGACACTTTGTGTTGTGTCCATGGTAGCGATTTAAGCGCAATATTTGTTCGGATTGCGGAATTCCAGTGTGTCTTCCGTGGAAGACCTTCTTGAAATAGTCCTTATTTTGGATCTTTGACACGTTCAGGGGTGTTAACCCTTGTATTTCTCAATATACATGTGATCACTCATAATACTGAGCTGACTACTGGTTAGGATGATACACTGACCCTTGCTGCTATGATCACCCCCTCAACCACCTCGAGATATTGTATTATTAGTCTGTCAGACTCCTGAAACTCGATTGACATTTTACCTTCTGTCATCTTCCCGACCCTTCCGTATTTGTAACTGGTAGACAAATGCTCTTGATTTGGTTTCCAAGGACTCCATGAGGTCCTCTTTGGAAGCAGGTCATTTGCTAATTCCAAGACCTCCATGAAGGTCTTTGACTAGAGTAGGCTCATGTCATACCTAAATCCCTTATTGTGGATCCCCTGCTTTAGAATGGTCGTGGCAATGAGGGGCTCCAATTTCTTTACCTCCAACATTTCCTTTTTGAAATGGGTGATGTAAGCCCTTAGACTTTCATTCTCCCCTTGCCTGATCTGAAGTCAGGCCTCTGTATCCTTCCTGGATTTTTGCACATTAGCAAAGTGTACTAAGAAGAGCATGTGGAATTCAAAGACGAAAAGGATGATACCATTTAGCGGGTTGTTAACCATTGAAGTGTGGCTTCTTTCAATGTGGTCGGGAATAGCCGGAACTTTATGACCATCATCGATTTGCAGAACTCCGACTGTTAACGCAGAAGAAGCTATGTGATCGGTCGAGTCACTCTTCCCTCTATAAGGATCAAAGTGAGGAATCCTAAGCTTCAGAGGGGGTATGGCTTCCAGGATTCTTCATGAGAAGGCGCTACCCATAGCTTGCTGAGCAAACATTCTCACGCGGTCTGTCCAATGTTGGATTGTCGGCATCGATGCGACACTGTCTTCTGGTTGGTAATCCTCGGGTCGTTCGAATAGACCAACCAAAACATTGATATTTATAAATTTACCACCCAGGTTATTTTTTGAACTATCAAACTGATGTATCTACGCATGCCAACTATTGAGAATTTGATAAAAATGAAAAACAAGTGTTGGGGTTTTACCATGAATTTTTATATTTTAGTGAAAATTTGAAAATCGGATTAAAGCGTGTGGTTGATTTGTAAATAGCAAGATAAATCTCCCAAGTTAATGTTATTATTTATATTAATTAAATTATTTTTAACAAGATGCAAAATAAATTATAAGTATTTTAGATTTATCAAAACTGATTCCCAGCTCCTCAAATCCTCATATTCTTTCATGTAAGTATTTCCCTCATGCCTACTCACGTTGTTGTTGAAGTACAACTCCATACACTGACTTCTTCTTAGATCACGTTGATCATATAATTTGCTCAATAATCAATATTCGAGAGAAAGAATCCAAATCTCTGTCACCGCCATCACCATGATGATCATCATCATTATCATCAAAATGTTTTGTTAAATAACATGTTGCTTTCCTACCGAGTGATCCCTTATTCTCCAATCATGTTCTTACATTTGCTTTTTGAGTTCTTTTGAGCAAAAGAAGGAAAAAAAAAAAAGGAATGAAGAGGAAAGGTAAGAGAGGTTAAAGAGTAGCTTTGTGGTTGTAATTTGATCTAAAAAGGATTTGTTTTACTTTAACAAAAGTTGAAAGCATCACCTTCCAACTTCTTTCCATGTTTTATTTTCCAATTATTTCATTCATGCAATGAGGCATCAATAAGCGGAAAGTGTTTTTCTTTTTTAAATAGAGGCACATGTGATGTGATGCTTCAAGCTTTGATGAACCTACAACTAACAATGTTAGCTTNGCACTCGATATAGCAAGGGTTGTGAGTTTAGCTCGAAGATTGTTAATCGCTCGAAAATTAATTCGCGTTTTGGACCAAATTTTTTTCGAACAGATTTCGAATCATACATGGATGAGCTTGTCATATTTTATTTATAAAAAATGATATATAATGCTAAGTAAAATTAAATATAACAAGTCACGGGTAAATTTTAAGCATATTTCAGAGCTAGATGGAGTATAAATAACTCAATTTGAGTGGTTAGTTTCAATTTTTAGTTGGATCGAATCAATTCTGAGCTGATACATGTCCGCATAACTCAATTTGAGCCAGCTCGTTTTGATTTCGATCCAGATCGAGCTCAAATCAATTTTGAGCCGGCTCAACTCCAAATCAAATATAATAAGCTATGAGCCAATTTTGAGCTGCACTAAATCTATTAGAGCCAATTTCAAGCCGTTTCAAGCCGTCTCCAGCTTTGCTCGAAATCGGATCAATAATAAACCTAGATATAGCCCCAAAAATAAAATAATAAAGCACGCAAACTCTAAAGTATTTACATGAAAAATCTCTTATAGATAATGTTAATGATGAGAGTGCTTACAAAACACATACATCTCTTAACGATTAAGCTACGAAATATGAGATCAGGAATGCAAGTAAATCGATCCGACTCTAACTCGGCTCATTTATTAGTTCGTAAATAAATCTTATTGAGCTATACGTGAGCTCATCCTTGTATATCATAAAAGCTTGAACTTGAACTTAACTAGACTCGGCTTGAGAGCTCATCGAGTCAACTCAATTATATCAATTAATCGTAATTTTCTATAAAAATTAAAATATTTATTATTTCATAAAATATTAGTATATTTTTATCAAAATCAAGCTTTTGAGTGTAGTGTTAGCCAGGCATAAGTCCACAAGCCGAGTTTGAGCTCAAGTTATGAGCACGAGTCAAGCTTGAGCCAATCATACATCTCGAGCCGACCTCAAGCCGATCATACATTTCACGAGTAGAGCTCTATGCAAGTTATAGAAAGTTAAAATCATACATCTGCCGTTAGATGTAGCTTTGTTATATAGAAAATTGAGGCAATTGCTCACCATCCCTAAAGAACTTTGAAGCAAAGTGAAATCATTATAAAAATGCTCGTTTGAAAGCACTTTTCTAACAAATGATTTTCAAAAACAACTTTACAAGAAAAAAAAAAAAAGAAAACGAAGCAGCGTTATGAAATACATATTCCATGAAGATTTAAGCCATAGTGAAAGAGAATTTTGTTATCTTCGTCACCTTTATGCAAGTTAAAATGTGTAAATAAATAAATTTGATACAAAAAGCTTATCAACATCATTCTTATCAAGACGAATAACTTTATTTCTCATTCCATAAATTTTATTCCCACCAACTTAAAAGATATCCAATTAAAAAAGGAAATCATGGGGTGAGGTAGATTGAAGGGTTCACCCCAGAGAACAACAAATACTCATTTGAAATTGATGCGTGCTAGAAGATTCACGGCCATAGAGTAATCGATTGCCGTCTTAGCAATGCACGAGAGTTCAACACACTCAGATGAAAGAAACAACTAGCAGAGACACCAGAAGTTTTTATGTGGAAAATCCATAAAGGGAAAAAATCATGAGGTCTGACCCAATTGTAAAGACCCACTATAAGTTGATGATTATAGATACCGCTTGTCTCACGAGCGAGAAATGATTACAAAATCTTTCTAATTAGAACGTCGATATGTGGAGAAACTTATCACATGAAATGGGCGGTGATCAATGGTGATTGGCGACGGTCGGCAAGTGGTGGGTGTTGGCGGTTGGAGTGATGCAGGACTTTAGCTCTTTCTCAAAGCTTCAAGCTCTTTCTTGGGCCTCAAGCTCTCTTTCACCCCTCATGAGAGGGGTGAAGCTCTATTTATAGAGTTCCAAGTGTAATCAATGTATGAATTTGAACTACTTTGATCAGACGGTTCGAAGATGATCCTTTGATCATACGACATCTGATGTACATTTGAGTATTCTAACGATGCTGAAATTCAGTGATCTTGAGTTTGTTGGATTATCTTGTCGAGACACTCGATTTGACGATCACTTCGCCTTCCAAATATGCTTAGAAAGTTTTCAAAAGTGACTTAATGACTTGATCTGAGCTTGATTTGTCTTTGATTATATCAATTTTGATATCTTTGGGTTCGTCTCATCGAGCCAATCAATTTGACTGCAAGTTTGTTGAAATCAGAGCTCTGAATGACTCTTAATAAAGTATGAATTTTTTTTGCTAAAAAAATGCATTGAGATATCTGTGTCATGCCTCAAGATTCGTGTTGGATATTTAAATTTGTTGATGGCCTATCAATAATAATGGAGTTAAATCTGAACTTAATGAGAAAATTGAATTTTTCGTAAGCATTAAACCCCAATTCTCTCCAAGAAAGAAACCACTTAACTCATGGGCTAGTAATATAGAGAGGGTTCATCAACCAAGAACACCAAATACTCATTCGTAATATTGGAGTGAAGTCTAAAACTNCGAGCTGCACTAAATCTATTAGATCCAATTTCAAGTCGTTTCAAGCCGTCTGCAGCTTGGCTCGAAATCGGATCAATAATAAACCTAGATATAGCCCCAAAAATAAAAGAATAAAGCACGCAAACTCTAAAGTATTTACATGAAAAATCTCTTATAGATGATGTTAATGATGGGAGTGCTTACAAAACACATACATCTCTTAAAGATTAAGCTACGAAGTATGAGATCAAGAATGTAAGTAAATCGATCCGACTCTAACTCGGGTCGTTTATTAGTTCGTAAATAAATCTTATTGAGCTATACTTGAGCTCATCCTTGTATATCATAAAAGCTTGAACTTGAACTTAACTAGACTTGGCTTGAGAGCTCATCGAGTCAACTTAGTTATATCAATTAATCGTAATTTTCATATAAGAATTAAAATCTTTATTATTTCATAAAATATTAGTTATGAAAATCAAGCTTTTGAGTGTAGTGTTAGCCAGGCATAACTCCACAAGCCGAGTTTGAGCTCAAGTTATGAGCACGAGTCAAGCTTGAGCCAATCATACATCTCAAGAGCCGACCTCAAGCTAATCATACATTTCACGAGTAGAGCTCTTTGCAAGTTATAGAAAGCTAAAATCATACATCTACCGTTAGATGTAACTTTGTTATATAGAAAATTGAGGCAATTGCTCACCATCCCTAAAGAACTTTGAAGCAAAGTGAAATCATAATAAAAATGCTCGTTTGAAAGCACTTTTCTAACAAACAAAATCACAAATAATGCCTAAGAAAATAAGTGATTGTGATTTTCAAAAACAACGTTACAAGAAAAAAAAAAGAAGAAGGCAGCGTTATGAAATACATGTTCCATGAAGATTTAAGCCATAGTGAAAGAGAATTTTGCTATCTTCATCACCTTTATGCAAGTTAAAATGTGTAAATAAATAAATTTGATACAAAAAGCTTATCAACATCATTCTTATCAAGACGAATAACTTTATTTCTCATTCCATAAATTTTATTCCCAACAACTTAAAAGGACATCAAATTAAAAAAGGAAATCATGGGGTGAGGTAGATTAAAGGGTTCACCCCAGAGAACAACAAATACTCATTTGAAATTGATGTGTGCTAGAAGATTCACGATCATAGAGTAAATGATTGTCGTCTTAGCAATGCACGAGAGTTCAACACACACTCGGATGAACGAAACAACTAGCAGAGACAGCAGAAGTTTTTATGTGGAAAACCCATAAATGGAAAAAATCATGAGGTTTGACCAAATTGTAAAGACCCACTATAAGTTGATGATTATAGAGACCGCTTGTCTCGTGAGCGAGAAATGATTACAAAATCTTCCTAATTATAACGTCGATATGTGGAGAAACTTATCAAATGAAATGGACGGTGATCAACGGTGATCGGCGCGGTCGGCAAGTGGTGGTTGTTGGTGGTTGGAGTGGTGCAGGACTTTAGCTCCTTCTCAAAGTTTCAAGCTCTTTCTCGGGCCTCAAGCTCTCTTTAACCCCTCATGAGAGGGTTCATGAGGGGTGAAGCTTTATTTATAGAGTTCCAAGTATAATCAATCTAAGAATGTGAACAACTTTGATCGGACGGTCCGAAGACGTACATTTGAGTATCTTAACAATGTCGAAATTCAGTGATCTTGAGTTTGTTGGATTATCTTGTCGAGACACTCGATTCGACGCTCACTTCGCCTTCCAAATATGCTTAGAAAGTTTTCAAGGGTGACTTAATGGCTTGATCTAAACTTGATTTGTCTTGGATTAAATCAATTTTGGTATTTTTGGGTTCGTCTCATCGAGTCAATCAATTTGTTTACTGAAATCAGAGTTCTGAATGACTCTTAATTAAAGTATGAAAATTTTTTGCTAATAAAAAATGCATTGAGATATTTATATCATACCTCAAGATTCGTGCTGGATATTTAAAATTGTTGATGGCCTATCAATAATAATGGAGTCGTCTAAACTTAATGAGAAAATTGAATTTTTCATAAGCATTAAACCCCAAATCTCTCTAAGAAAGAAACCTCTTAACTCATGGGCTAGTAATATAGAGAGGGACCAAGAACACCAAATACTCATTCGTAATATTGGAGTGAAGTCTAAAACTAATGAAAAAATGAATATTTCAACCTTTGAGCCACAAATCTCTCTCTAAGAAAGAAACCATTAACTCGTTGGTCATCACTCATCAATATATATATATATATATATAGACACACACACGCGCACACTTTCATTGCAGGTTAATGACACCAATGTGCCACGAGTGCAAATATCAATCTTTGAGAGTTATATTTGTAAATACATAAAAAATGTGTGGTATGCCGTAAATTTCCCAAAAAGTATTAGTTAGAGACATCCCATCAAATAAGCAAGCAATATAGCTTATAACTCAAGTAAAAAAGCTTGAACTTACATGCTAAGGAAAGTTGCCAAAGCAATAATGCATGAAATAGTGCAGTTAGAATGCATAAAAAGATATTTGAAACATTGATCGCATATGGAAGGTACATAAAAACCTGTAGATGATGGATGGGGCCTTAGACTTTGCAATTTCTTTTTTTAAAATTAATTAAGGCTTAGATTCTGCATTTGTTGCGATGCTTAAAGTTAATAGACAAATCAGTCTCTATCTTTATTATGAATCATAATGTCATAAATTTAACTGATCACAGTTAATTTATGGTGGCATTATAGTTTCTCTTATTGAAATAAAGAAGAGAGCCAACTTTTGTTTATTTCTACATAAAATTGTAGATAACTTTATAAAAGTTAATACTAAACATATATGGAAAAAGTGGTTGTATGAATCTCGAGGAGACGCGATTGTGGTGTAGGTGGGACAAGTTATATCGAAGGAGGGACCTTCGATAGGAGACTCGGAGGCCCAATTGTCCAATCAGAGATACCACGACCAAGGTCGACCAAGGCAACAAAGCGGCTCGAACCTGAGTGGCTCGACTGGAAGCAAAGCACAGGGGATCCAAGCCATTTCCCACGATGATACCTACCAAGGGAGAAGCTAACCACTCGGGTCCTGCGGTTCTATTGGAGACATTCAAGTAGTCTCCCTAAACATCATGAAGATCGAGTCTATAAGATACATCTTAGCCATCCCTCGAGAACTCTTCGTCCTTTTCCTCGATAGCCTAGCTTTGAGTTCCTCATCTGGGAATGAGAGTTGAAGACTGGACTTGACAAAAAAAATTCACAGTCTGTCAACCAAGTAGATCTTTCTGACCCCATGCTAGTAAAAGATCAGTCAACCGACAACATCAAATCTAGCTGACCAACAACCTCGACTAAACCTGGTCGACCAGAGTGTCACACTAGCCAAGCCAACCGATAGTATTTATCAAGCTCAATTGACCGACAATGCCTTTCAAGAACTCACCAGTCCAGCCACTTGAGCCCTATAGCAATCAGGATTTCGGTCAATATGTAAAATACTTATAAAAGAATGTAAAACCTCCACTAAAATAAGATCATAGATGTAATTTCACTTATTGTGTCATCTTTCTCTATAAATAGGGGATCATTTTATGAATAAAGAGTTGCACACCTCTCTCAAATTATTGTTTATTATGACGTGATTCATGGACAAAATATGATTCAACACTAACTTATATGAGTTATACCAATTAATGATATTAAACAATTTCATATATACAACACCAAATCATTACATGTTCCATGTAATCATTAGTGTTGATATAATATGGATAGATTGCTCACCTTGAGCTCCATATAATATCTTATATAATCAAAAATTAAAAATTTGTTGATTGATCCAACTATTGAAAACCCTTTAATACTTAATTAGTTATTGAGCTTAAAAGTGAGTACAAATTAAAATTAATTCAATAGTTTTTGCTCAAGCATAATATAAAGAGGGAGTGGGGAATTATAACCATACTTTGCCTTATTAGGGGAATTGAAAGATATTTGGATGCCCATGTTTATTTGCTCAACAATATACAGGGTGGATAGCCATGACTACCTCAAAAGTACTCACTGATTGATGTTATATGTGCCCGTCATTTGGTCAATCAAATGCCAAGTATCCATAAAAAAATTCATTTGGGATTTGTATTGGACCATTATGCCCTTGAGAATGATGAATGAATCAATGCATCCCATATAATCAACCTCAAGCCTATTAAAAATTTGAATCATATTAGTCAAACTATACTAACATAGCTATTAGCGTTGATAGTGATATGAATTAATCTATTGATTTTGTGAAAAAATAACATGTTAAATGCTAATAAGAGCAATTTGATTGAAGTACTAGTATCAACTACTAGAATTTTTTTCCTAATGATATTAACATGCACGTCATTAATTTACTTAACAACATTTGTTAATTCAAGCCTCTAAAGCTAATTAAAAGATAATTACAAATTATTCCTTACAAATAAGACAAAGTAGACCTTTGGGTATAATTTTTTAATTTTAAATGCTAGTAAAGTTATCATAAAAGTATGACTTAAGTTGCTCTTTTTTTAAAGCATATGTGAACCCTAGAGTTTGCAAGTGGCTACCAAAATCATTATGAGCTTGAGTTAGGTCAAATCTATACTTTGTATAGACAGTTTGCCTATGTATTAAAACACACTCAATTCACTTATATAGTAATGTATTCTGATAAATATTAACATAACCACGCAATCAATTATTTTAGTATAATTAAAATCAAAGCAAATATAATGACGTAGATAAGTTGTTGTCAAAATTATTTTGAATCAATTTGAATTTATGATGTCTCAATAAAAAAAAAAAATTGATTCATGCTAATTAAGAAGAAAAGTGTATTTCATAAGAAATTGATTATTGATTTGAATATATTTATTAAATATATTTTTGATATTTTTTTAAAATCATTTTTTATAAGAAAATAAAATTTGATTACGATTCTCGAATCTAACATTTGATAAAAAATAAAATTTAAATTAATTAAAATTACTTTTAGATATATATATATATATTTTTTATTATAATTTGAACAAATATATATACATCAATCAACTAATTGAAGTGGGTTAGCTAAGAGAAATTTGAAAATTATTATTTCTTTTATTTTTCATTATTGAATGTTTATTATTTAACATCAATTGTTGAAATAAAAATTATAATTTATATTTATTTATTCAAAACGTCATTAAATAAAAAAAATGTATTTGAATATATTGATCTATTGATAGTTTAGAAAATTGGCTTGTAAATTTTTTTATCACTATATATTTTATCTTATTATATAAATAAATTCAAATTTAAGCTTCGTAAAATCACTAGATCTTAAATTCTTAAATATAGCTTAAACAATATAAATGCTTATGGGCTTTAACATTTGACCCATCAAAAAGCCCAAAGATGAAGAGGCAGATAAAGCCCAAACATAGTCTAATCAAATGCATTGGATGCCATCTAGTTAATTGTCAAACAATAGAACAAATAAATTGCATAGAAGTAGTGCCATAAGTAAACCAATCCTCATCCAATTTTTTTTGAGTTGAAATTAAATAAGCTTTTTAACTCTTTTTAAGAAATCAAAAGCATAATGACCAAAGTTATACATACTCATTTATGGTCAAGAATAAATTTGATTGTTAATCAATAAGTAATTTAGTTAAAATTTTTATAGTAAGCTTGATAATAGCTTTTATGTTATTTATTTAAATTTTAATAAATAAAAAAAATTTATTGTTTAGTAGAAGCATTTAATTCTTGACTACGCTCCAAAAGTTTTACTTTTATATCTACAACTTGATCTCCTACTCCACACCTTCAGATTTTTATCACTTCTAAATCTCCCCAATTGGTTCTTTGAGGATGTTATTGATTTGTGCTTCGAATTTATAGAACACAATAAATTATTTGAATACAAATGAAAAGTTGGTATGAACTTATTTCGCACATAATATTTCTTAAATAAGTAATTTTTTTTTATTTTCTATTTTTTTTAAAATGAATTAATCTATATTGATTTGATTGAACCTATATTATCATAGAAAAATCTAAACAATTGAAGTAAGAAGATATATGTGAAAACTCAATCTTGAGCTTGATCTAAATATGAACAACTTTTAGTATGATCAAATCCAATCCATAACATGCTCACTTGGCATATTTCGATTATAACACTGCTCATTTGACGATAAATTGATAATTTAGATTTTTTTAAGAAAAATCTTCTTGAAATTTTCATGACATACATAAAATTATTAGGATCGTAAATTATCTTTGAACATTTAGCCTTTACTAGAGTAATATAGTGACAAGTTTCATAAACTTAACCAACACCATACTTGTTTGCTTATATCAGAAGCATATCATGTTGAATTGGCTCAATTATGTCTACTAAGATTGTTGTCTAACCCTATGGTATAAGGTCTCTATTATTATTCCAAAGCATTTTAAAAGTGGTTGATTTGATGAGCATCGTTCCTCTCTATCTTCAAAATTAGTGTTGTTTCTTACCACAAGATTCACAATGATAGAGTGAGAATTTAGCATATTAGCATCGGACAAAGATCCAACACATATAGATAAATATAAAATTACTAGTAGAGACATTAGAATTATTATTTGTGATGTCACAAAAGGTCATAGTTGATAAAAAAAAAGGTTGTAGTTGATTGCCACAATAGTAGCAGTTGGTCAAAAAAGGTAATAGTCAGTTGTTGTAGTTGATCGCTACAATAGCATCAGCAATTAGACATAAATGTTATAGTTGGTGGCTGCAATAGCAACATATAACCACAAGGTTCATAGTCTGGCTACTATGGTTACAAGCAAGGGTCACTGGAGGTTGGTGCTATGTGGCGGTAGGTAGTGGCGACTGACAATGGTTGGTGATGGTTTTGGGAGCAGTCAACTGTGGTCGGTGATTACCAAGAACAGCTGTTATTTGTTGAGTCTTTAATACATTTGTTAGACATAACATCTAAATTTGGAATACAACTGGTGTAAATAGCAATTAGGGGTGACAGTCATGACAGGTTACGATGGTCAACAATGGCTAATAGGTGGTGGTCGATAGTGGTAGTAGTTATCAATTTATTGTAAAATGAGCAGTGCTATGATCGAACTGTGTCAGGCGAGCACATTATGGAATGGATTTGAAAATAATAAAAGTTGTACATATTTAGATCGAGCTCAAGATGAGTTTTCACAAATATCCTTGTACTCTGATTGCTTAGATTTTTCTATGTCAATTTAGGTTTAATCAAATCAATATAGATTCATTTATGTTTGATTAATTAATTTTAAAAAATAGGAAATTCAAAAAAAAATTAAATATTTACTTAGTTAAGACATATTATGTGAGAAGCAAGTTTATACTAATTTTTCCTTTGTTTTCAAAGTATTTATTTATTCTCACTTCCTTTAATCCAATTATGTTCTACAAATTTGAAGCAACAGACTTAGACACATAGATAAATAAAAAATTACAAGTGGAGACATCATAATTTTTATATTGAAAAACTCTAGAAGGGAAAAAACCACAACAACTAGCATAGTCGAAGTAATTCACTATATAATTGTAAGTACATATTTTCAGTCTTCTCCTAAATTAGAGAAGATGAAATTATATATCTAATAATCATAAATGTATAATAGTAGTTTAGCTATAATAGTCATAATTGAGTTACAAAAATATGGTTCTTGGTTGTAATACTAATAGTTGGCCTCAATGACCATAGTTGGTTGCTACAAAAGTTGTAGTCGGTTATAAAAGTTGCAGTCAATGGATACAATAGTTGCAGTTGGTCACAAAGATCGTATTTTGAAAATGTAATAATAGTAGTTGACCACAAAAGTCTTAGTTGGTTGCTCAAAAATAATATTCAGCCATGAAGATTGTTGTTAGTGGTTCCAATAGTGGAAGTTGGCGAGATATACTTAGTTGGAAGCTATAATAATATTAGTTGGCCAAAAAATGTCGTAGTTGGTTGCTACAATGGTGTCGACACTATTTTGGAGTTGTTAAGTTGTCGGCTGCTAGGATGAATATCATAACACCCATTTTAATTTAATTTATATATATAATTTTGAAAAAACAGTATTTTGGATTTTGCAAATAATACCGTCAGCAATGGATCTACCCCAAAGGATAAATACACTACTTGCTGGTAAGACTAGATTAAATAATCTAAAGATTGTATGAAATTCATTTAAATATGCGAAAACCATTTTTATTTATAAGCCGACAATTTCCTCTTTTCAATACAAAGAATTAAATAGAGTTTATATTAAGTTGGGTTCTGTCGGTCGCCATGTGGCTGAGTGTGGTTTAATTTAGCGTAATATAGTGTTTAGAAATTATGTATTTTAATTTAAAGAAAATGGGGTCAAACTGATCCCATTGATTCCTACAGTTTGGATAATTGAGCTAACCACGAGTAATGTACCACCCTGAACGGTAATACACTACTTGATAATAAGCTCAATTAAATAAACTATGGAAATAAATGACTTCCGTTTGATCTGCAAGTTTGCATGATGACCGACAGATTCCCCTATTTGATATGGTAGTCAAATAGGGTTTATTTTAAGCCTGGGTTCTTTTAAGTTCCCTATAAGGGCAAGCCCCTATAGTTAATTATATCTTAAGCGACAGATCACCTAAGAAAATTCTCGATAAAAATCAGGAATCTTTTATTTTCATGAGTTCAAATAGGAAAGGGTTTTCAATGAACATGATTGTGAAATTTTCAATAGGGATTGGTTCAAAAGTGAAAGATNGTAAATACATAAAAATTGTGTGGTATGCCGTAAATTTTCCAAAAAGTATTAGTTAGAGACATCTCATCAAATAAGCAAGCAATATCGCTTATAACTCAAGTAGAAAAGCTTGAACTTACATGCTAAGGAAAGTTGCCAAAGCAATAATGCATGAAATAGTGCAGTTAGAATGCATAAAAAGATATTTGAAACATTGATCGCATATGGAAGGTACATAAAAACCTGTAGATGATGGATGGGGCCTTGGACTTTGCAATTTCCTTTTTTCAAATTAATTAAGTCTTAGATTCTTCATTTGTTGCGATGCGTTTATGAATCATAATGTCATAAATTTAACTGATCACAGTTAATTTATGCTGGCATTATAATTTCTCTTATTGAAATAAAGAAGAGAGCCAACTTTTGTATATTTCTACATAAAATTGTAGATAACTTTATAAAAGTGCTTGCATGAATCTCGAGGAGATGCGATTGTGGTGTAGATGGGACAAGTTATATCGAAGGAGGGCCCTTCGATAGGAGACTCGGAGGCCCAATTGTCCAATCAGAGATACCACGACCAAGGTTGACCAAGGCAACAAAGCGGCTCGAACTTGAGTGGCTCGACTGGAAGCAAAGCACAGGGGATCCAAGCCATTTCTCACGATGAAACCAACCCAAGGGAGAAGCAAACCGCTCGGGTCCTGCAGTTCTATTGGAGACATTCAAGCAGTCTCCCTAAACATCATGAAGATCGAGTCTATAAGATACATCTTAGCCATCCCTCGAGAACTCTTTGTCCTTTTCCTCGATAGCCTAGCTTTGAGTTCCTCATCTGGGAATGAGAGTTGACGACCGGACTTGACAAAAAAATTCAGTATGTCAACCAAGTAGATCCTGTTATAATTCCACTAAAATACTTATAACAGGAATTCGGTCGATATGTTTTGACAGACTGAACTATTAAACAATTTCATATATACAACACCAAATCATTACATGTTGCATGTAATCATTAGTGTTGATATAATATGGATAGATTGCTCACCTTGAGCTCTATATAATATCTTACATAATCAAAAATAAAAAAATTTGTGGATTGATCTAATAATTGAAAACCCTTTATACTTAATTGGTTATTAAGCTTAAAAGTGAGTACAAATTAAAATTAATTCAATAGTTTTTTCCTCAAGCATAATATAATGAGGGAGTGGGGAATTATAACCATACTTTGCCTTATTAGGGGAATTGAAAGATATTTGGATGCCCATGTTTATTTGCTCAACAATATACAGGGTGGATAGACATGACTACCCCAAAAGTACTCATTGATTGATGTTATATCTGTCCGTAATTTGGTCAATCAAATCCCAAGTATCCATAAAAAAATTTCATTTGGGATTTGTATTAGACCATTATGCCATTGAGAATGATGAATGAATCAATGCATCCCATATAATCAACCTCAAAGTTATTAAAAATTTGAATAATATTAGTCAAACTATACTAACACAGCTATTAGCGTTGATAGTGATATAAATTAACCTACTGATTTTGTGCAAAAATAACATGTTAAATACTAATAAGAGCGGTTTGATTGAAGTGCGAGTATCAACCACTAGTATTTTTTTTTCCTAATGATATTAACATGCACGTAATTAATTTTCTTAACAACATTTGTTAATTCAAGTCTCTAAAGCTAATTAAAAGATAATTACAAATTATTCCTTACAAATAAGACAAAGTAGACCGTTGGGTATAATTTTTGAATTTTAAATGCTAGTAAAGTTATCATAAAAGTATGACTTAAGTTGCTCTTTTTTTAAAGCATCTATGAACCCTAGAGTTTGCAAGTGGCTACCAAAGTCATTATGAGCTTGAGTTAGGTCAAATCTATACTTTGTATAGACATTTTGCCTATGTATTAAGACAAACTCAATTCACTTATATAGTAATGTATTCTGATAAATACTAACATAATGACGCAATCAATTATTTAAGTATAATTAAAATCAAAGCAAATATAATGACATAGATAAGTTGTTGTAATTATTTGACCCAAAATTATTTTGAATCAATTTGAAATTATGGTGTCTCAATATAAAAAATTGATTCATGCTAATTAAGAAGAAAAGTGTCCTATGAGATAAACATCATTTGACACCTTTTTATAAACAATGTATTTCATAAGAAATTGATTATTGATTTGAATATATTTATTGAATATTATATTTATATATATATTTAATACATTGTATATATATTATATATATTTATATATATA
>JXCR01041650.1:143335-198131 GCA_002079205.1 Phalaenopsis hybrid cultivar
TATTATTTTGGAAAAATGAGGGCCCACCCTAGATTTATTAAAAACTAAATAACATTACAAAACAAATAAACAATACTCAAAAAGAACTAAAAGTGCAAATAAACCTATAAAATACAACAAAATAAAAATAATATAACAATACAACTCAAAAAACAATAACAGACAACAACCACAATCTCCTCAACAACGAGAAAAACACTCTAAAAGCAGCAAGCAAACCACAACAATAAGAGAAGAACATTCTTGAAGAAGCAGCCAACAAAAAGAAACAACAATATCATCCTCATAGCGGAAAAAAACGTCATCAGCACCAACAAACTTGGAGAAGTAAATAACAAGAGATAGTAGCAGTAACCATCCAACGAACAATGACAACCTTCTCAACACCAACAAACTTGGAGAAGTGGACAATAAGAGTTAGTAACATAAACCATTCAATGAGCAAAGACAACCTGAAAAAATATAAAAACAACAAAAGTAGTCTAAAAATAACAAAACAATTGACAAGAAAGGCTAGTTAAATAAATTAATAAAGCTGAGTCAAACCCAAAACATCATATTGTAATTCCAACCAGACTATATAGAAATGTTAATTTAGTATAAAACCCTCTATAGTTTGTTGAAAATAAGTTTTTGTCCAAATTTATTTGCAGGGAAAATACCAGAAAAAGATATCTAAAGAATAACAAAATTACTGAGTAAGGGTATGCCATTGCTTCACCTAATAACTAAGCAAAAAAGAGTAAGATCAAACAAAGTATCTGTAAGTCTTAAGAAAATATCAACTACTGACAACATACTGCCTAAAAAACTAAAAAATCAAAGTCCCACCACTCAAAAAGATAAAAATAAACAAAATATCTTAGAACAAACCAACAAAAACTGATCAAAACCAAACATACCAAAATCAAATTACAGAAGAAAAGAAATCAAAATTACGAAGAACAGACCAACCACAACATAATGAAGAAGAGAACAACTAATAAAACAAAAAGAAATAGAGATATTTCAAATAAAAAATTTATATAAGATCTAACAAAAAATCAGTAATATTAGTAGCAAATAAAGTAAATAATAAGAAATAATATCAGCTACCCAAAACAATAAAAACATAAAATCAACCAACATTTAAAAATCGAAGAGCAACGACACCAACAACCAACCGAAATACAAAAAATATCTTATAACTAATAAACAAGTATAGTAGAGTTAGGAATATTAGTTTTATGTTTTCATTTCCTTGACTTGTAACCAATTAATTGACATATATAATGAATGTTAAAATCCACAGATTTAGCATTTCTTTTGAAAATCCTGGAATTTCTTTCAAACTAAATAGTATAAGCCACAACTTGCAAAATTAAGAAATAAAACCTTTTAGTAATCTTACGAGTAAAGTTTTCACCATAATAAATGAAATGAAAAATATTAGAGGGTATTATAAAAATGGTCATTTATTAAGGGCATGTTTGGGATCACTTTTTGTTTTTATTTTTATTTTTTTAGTATGCTTTATTTTTGTTTTGTTTTCTCTTTTTGGATGGACTGTTATTTTTGGTGTTTCAAAAATAGGTAAAAAACTGTTTTACTTGTTTTGAGTATTTAAAAAATAGAAGTATTCCTCAAAAAACTAAAAAAACAAGAATAAAACAAAAAACAGACAATCAAACATTATTTTTTTGTTTGCTTCCTATTTTTTGTTTTCAAAAATAAAAAATAAAAAAAATGATCTCAAACAACCCCTAAATAATTATTTATAAGGGAATGGGAATAAGAACATTCAAAGAAGACATGGTCATTGAATTCAAAGCTATTATTACATAAAACACAATTTAAGTTAAAATGTAACCCTCGACTATGTAAAATATCTAAAGTTTTAAGACGTTTAACAATAATCTTCCAAGTATGGAACACATATCTTAAAGAATATCTTTTAAACCAAACTAATTTATGCAA
Source organism: Phalaenopsis hybrid cultivar (assembly GCA_002079205.1). Taxonomy (NCBI): domain Eukaryota; kingdom Viridiplantae; phylum Streptophyta; class Magnoliopsida; order Asparagales; family Orchidaceae; genus Phalaenopsis; species Phalaenopsis hybrid cultivar. The sequence goes on from JXCR01041650.1 coordinate 145,292, forward strand.
ATTAACAGTAACAAATGAATTATAAAGAGAATTATGGACCTCTTTATGAGAAAAGAACAAACCATTCTTCTAAGAACAAGACCATTAGTAATAGGAATTTTATAATTGCCTCATACAAGATGGAGAAGCAATATGATTCCCAGAGAAATTCCATCTATTATCATAAAACACTAACATTTCACTTCGAATTATGAGGAATGTTAAACAATTAAAAACAAAATCACCATATGTTTTCACAAGAGACTTATTTTCCAACCAATGATCAAAATAAAAAAAAAATCATAGAAAATTTATTAGTAATATGAAATTTTAAATAAGATTTTAATTTAGAAGCAATTCTAATAAGTTCTTTCCAAAAAGGTAAAGAAGAATAATTTGTTTCCCACCAAAAAGAATAGTAATGATTAAACAACCAATCTCTTAAATAAGAAGGATAATTATATTTTTTTTCAAATAGTTTTAATTTTACACATAGTATTGATGCTTTCTAAATAGGCCGAGCTAAACCACCCACATGTCCAGGAAGAATAATATTCTTCCAAAAAGCGGTATGATGCTTACTAGAATCATTAAAACTAAAAAGAAACTTAGAGATTAAAAAGTATTTTTTTTTCTCAAAGCTTTAGGCAGTAAGGATGAACAAAATGAATATAAAAATAACTCAAATAAGTAAATGTAACCAATTGAAAGCATCCAACAACAAAACAAAGGCTTCTTCTTCTAGCCAAATAACCAAGAATAAATTTTATTTGAAAGATTGTGACAGTCATAACTAACTAATTTAGAAGGTTTAACAACAACCCTAAGATAATTCCGTGGCAAGCACTTAAAAGCATGGCCAATAAAAATGTAGATTTGACTTTATAAAACATTATCAACACTTTTAGAAAATAAAATAATATATTTGCGAAAATTTAACTTTCAAAAAATTCATGAAAATTTCAATTATAAAATTAGGATGAATAAAATCAGCTTTGCTAAAAATAAAAAGATCATCAGTATAAACCAAATGTTTAATATGAATAGCATTACCAACATCATGTAATTGTCTATAAAGCATAATTGAAAGAGAATCAATCACAATAGCAGAGAGATAGGGAGAAAAAGGACAACATTGTCTTAAACCAGAAGAAGTAAAAAAATATCATTTTAAATCATTATTAATAATTACAAAAAAATGAACATTAAATATGCAAGCAAAAATTCAATTTATGAATTTTGAAGGAATATCAATTTTATGCAATATCATAATTAAAAAGTCTATACTAACTCTATAAAAAGCTTTAAACAAAAATATCAATTTTGGACAAAACATCATTGGCAGGCAAACTTAGTAGAATTAAATCCATAAAGAAATTCATTAGCTAAAATGATATTGTTAGCAATATCACGAACACTGATAAAAATAGCCTGCGAAGAATAAATAATTTTAAGAAGAAAAATTTTAAATATACTAACCAATAAAATAGAATTAATCTTATAAAAAGTATTACAAAGAAAAATTGGATGATAATCATAGAAAGTGTTAGGTGAAGAACTCTGTGAGGAATAAACTTCAAATGCTCAACTCCATTAATAAACTTACAAGTAAAGAAAAAAAAAAGTAGTAATTTTCAATAATAATTTAATTTTTTTTGAAAAATTTAGATGTGAAAGCATGACACATAACAAAATACTTTTTTTGATATCATAGTGAGAAATATTCGAATAAAAAATGAAGAATCTTCGATTGAAAAAATACTCTCCCCCGACTAGGGGTGTAAATGAATCGAACACGAGCGAGCCTGGGCTGAGCCCAGGCTCACATGGTGTTCGACTTGTTTATATTTCAAGCTTAAAAACTGTGTTCGTGTTCGACTTATTTGTTTAACGAGCCGAACACGAGCCATTCATGAGCAAAAAGTTATTTTGACAACCTTAATCACGTAGCCATAATATGTTAAAGACTGGGGCAAGATTTAAAACATCATTTGAATCTAATATAATAATTTTTATTTATTTTCTTAATTAATATTTTAATTGATTATAAATCTTTGTAGCCTTTTAGTGAATTTTTTTTTTAAAAAAATACTAATCAACAAATATATATATTCGAATCAAAAGGCAAAAAAATAAATATTTGCCGAACAGAAGCTATTCACGGTCAACGGGCAGTTTTGACAGCCCTACCCCCGACCCTTCTTCGGAAAAAATATTACATCAGTACTACGCACGTAGAGGAACGTGCGTACCCAATGAAATCACGCCACCATATCCCACGCGACGCAGCAAAAAAAACGGCGCAGTAACACAGGGAATATTCCCTTCTGTGTTATTCATATGTTATTGCGCGTTATTCATGTGTTATTGCGTGTTATTCATGTGTTATTGATGTGTTATTGTGTTATTATAACACCAAGAATATTCTCAGAATAGAATAACACATGAATAACACACAATAACACTTGAATAACACGGAAAATATTCCCGACAGAGGAAAAACGACACAATAACACGGGGGAATATTCTCTTCCGTGTTATTCATGTGTTATTTATGTGTTATTGTGTTATTATAATTGTATTTCTAGGATACAATAACACATAAATAACACAAATATTATTGTTATTAGCCGTTTTTTTTCTTCTGCGTCGCGCGATTTTTTCCCTTCTTCGCGTGCCGTAGCCCTATTTTTACGCTAGACAGCCGCCTCGCCTCCTGTCGCGCCCGAAGCTCGTCGGCGAGAGCTCAACAGCTGGTGCTCCCCTCCTTGCCGGAGCTCCTATTCGAGGGCTTTCACTCGAGCAGCTGGTCTCTCCCCCGCCTTCGCCAGTTCTGCCCGAGGACCCGATCCCGAGCTTTCTCGCGGCTTCCTCCCACCGGCGACACTTCTCCCGCCGGCTAACCGCCCCCGTCGGCGCTCCCTTTTGCGTCCTACCCGAGGCCCTTCGGGATCTGCCTTGCACGAGGAACCTAGGGCACGCCGCCCGTCCCCTCTTCGGCCCGTGCTCTCGCCGCACCCTGCTGCCGCCGGCGACCCGACCCGCCCGAACTCTTCTTTCCTGCGACGCTGGTAAATCTCGCTCACTGTCTTTTTCCCTCACCTCACGGCAAAAAGAGGCTCCGCCTCTTTCCTCATTTGATCCGTGGTTTTGCGGCGACTCCTTACCTGCGGTGCCCCCACCTCGCTGGAACCTCCTTCCTTGTGTAAATGACCCTACCGCCTTTCATCTCCTTTTCAGCCGGAAGGCTCACCTGAGCTCCTCACCGTCAGCGGACGGCGACGTCACAGCGTAAAGAGCCACAATCGACTTCTCTCCTACTGAGCTTCATCTGGGAACACGACCGTGGGACTTCGGTCCACCATCACGATGATATAACCTCGACACTTGATTTTTTTTTTCTTAGCTAATCCTAGGATTAGTTTAGGCTAAGCGTTGTGGGTCTGATCACCTGCACATGGTGAGTTGGCCGGCCACACTAGTCAGCACAATCACACTTTCTTGGATTGGCCGTTGATTTCCTTGAGGAAACCCTAGGTTAAGTATCCCGTGTGTGGCCAAGTCCTATGCAAAGCCGAGCAATTTCATGCTGCGAACCCTAGATCTAAATCCTAGTGGGTTGAAATGCCAATTTCCTCTTGCTTTGACATTCCCCAACATTCTTTGGAAGAGTTGGATGTTTGGATTTTAAAAAGTGAGAAAAGCTTTGTAGTTAGCTCACCTTACAAAATCATGAGAAGTTGTGAAATGAAAAAAAAACTTTGTTGCTAGCCCATTCCACAACGTCGTGGAGAGCTTCACTTTTGAAGACCTAGAGGTGAAATAGTTCATGCACCTTGCCAAAGTAGGAGGCGACTATGTTGCACATCCAAGTGCTAAATCTTAGGTGCCTAAGTGAGGACTTTAACGTGAGTATGACTTATTATCGAGCTTGATCGTTTGCTTCAAATTACGCCATGTGCCTTGGTTGGAGTATGTTACATTTGCAACTTGCCTCGATCGGCTTCCCTGACCAGGTCGACATAGCACATTAGTCCGACCCCTGACCCGATCAACCGATCACTTGGGTCCAACTGGTCTCCCCAGAATGATCGACATAGCACTTTGGTTTGACGACGTGCCAGGGGGCCATGGCTTCATTAAGAACCCCTTCAAATTCAGACGCTCTCCCGTCACCTTCCCTTGTATCAACACAATGAGAAGCATGTTTCTGAGGAATAACAGTAACATTGTCGGTCGCCTGGTCTTGAGCAACAATGCTAGTTTCAGACATGGAGACAAGGTATTTCGAGGACACACTATAAGAGAGCGGATCCTCGTCTCCTATGGAACTACCTGATCCCGGGAGACGCCTTTTAGGTTGAATTATCCTTATAAAAAATTTATTATAAATCTACAATAGAAAATAAAACTTGTACTGAAGGAAAGCAAGGGATTCACGATTATCTTTGTAGCCCGGCACTTGTCATTGATGGCATCAGACCGCCTTTTCAATTTTCGTACTTAGTTTTTCATAAAATAAAAATAAGAAGAAACCATTAGGTGATCTCAGATGAGAGATTGAAACAAAGACAGATGCAAAAATCTCACTACAACTTCCACTGCATGTAGAAAACAAAGAAATAAAAAACTGTAGGCACCAATTATAGCTTCAACTATAAGTTATGACCAAGAATATTACAGGACTGATTTAGCATAAATCTTGCTAAATTGCTAAATAGTCCAAATGGACATGTGAAATCTTATAGAAACTTGAATCCCGTTATACCTCTGTATGGACAATCAATGGTTCGGCGGATTGCAAATAGAAGCACAAAAAAGGGAGAAAGATGATGAAACTTGTTTGATGACTTTGCCTACAAGAGCACATTACAGTTCCTTTCTTCTTTATTCTTGAGGGTTTTCAACATGCCAATATCTCTATTCCCTCATACGTCATGAACTCATTGATTCCTTTTTAGCAAGATCTCGTTTTGACTTTCGACTTCTTTGTCGGCTAGGGTTTTGGGGAGGAGCAACAGTGCAAAGTTGAGAGAGAAAGAGATAGAGAGAGAGAGAGAGAGTAGGGCTGTCAAATTGGCTCGTCGTTCGACAACAACTAGTGTTCGGCTCATTAGGCTTAACAACGAGCTGAACACAAACAAATTTTTATGCTCCATATGTAAACGAGCAGAACACGAACAAACATTTGTTCGCTCGTGTTTGGCTCAAATTGGCTAAAAAATAAATAATAATTTTTAAAAAAATTTACCAAATTTACCATATGGGCATTCTTTCTCACCATCTTCAAAGTTTCACTCATGTATCATCTTTTGTTTTCAAATTTAAATGTGATGCTTAGGAGTTAACAGACATCATTGTTCCTTCCTCTGTTTCCCCAACTAATTGAAGTAATGCACCCTTTTTTTTACTTAATGCAATTTGGCATCCAGACATACTATTCTATTTGTATGTCCTCTAATCATTGTGTATCTTCAGTGGTTTACAATGGTGCCACTCCATATGAAACTCTTTATCCTATTTTATTTTCTTTTTGCTTAATACCTCACATCTTAGTTGTGTTGTTGCTCCTCTTTGACCAGGCTATGCCCAACTATCTCCTGCATTTAATGTTTCTATTTGTGTTTTTCTTAGGGCTCGTTTGGCAGGGCTTTTTGGCTGCGGCGCGGTCATTTTCCGCGACTTTTTGGTGAAATTTACTGTTTGGTTAGTAACTGTGCGGCGCAACTTTTGCGAAGCGGAGAGAAAGCGGGCCGCTACATTAATCCCGCAGCCCCGCTTTCGTCCCGGCCTTTTACCCTTTACCCCACATCTTTCTCCTCTACCCTAACTGCGCGGCACAACTTTCTAGCTCAGTCTTACCCCAATCTAAAAACAATTCGAAGAGGTTTCTCTTTTCACATAATTTCCTCTTTTCTGTTGTAGATTGACATGCTTAGCTAGAAGTTTGGTTTTATGCAGTTCAATGACAAACTTAAAACAAATTTGATGGCTTACAATGAATATAATCGTCTATTATGAAAATGAGGGTTCAAAATTACAGAGTTGCTATTGCTGTTATAGTTACTCTCTTCTCTCTAATACATATTAAAATTATAAATAGCAACACTTCTTCCTTTTTGTAGAGCTTTTATTTTTTTTTGTTTTTTATTGTGGATGCAATTGAATCATTGATTTTTTACTCCATAAAATTTAATGAGTGTTAAGAATGAATGAATGTTTAGTAGCCACCAATCTTGCAAACCAAATTGCATCCAAGATGGTTGAGGGAAAGGGAAATTAGACTAAACAGAAACAAAAGATTCATGTTTTGGTATATTTGAAAGAGGGCTTTAAAGCTTATTGGTATGACCAATTGGTTGCTTGAGATTCAATGTGTAGCATTCTCTTATTGAAAATAGGAATGCATACCTGCATTCTGTCGTAGCTCTTTAAATTTCCTATCTTTACTAAATACTTAAATTTACTCCATAATTATAATTATTTTTATATATTTACATATATTAATCAATTTAATATATAAATATATAAATTTATGAACAGTTTTAACAAACAGGGGCAACATGGTCATTTTTTCAGAAACAACTACCCCACAACTGTTTTCACACAGCTGTATCAAACAGATTGTCAGCTTCCCCGCAACAGCAGCTGTGCCAAACAGACCCTTATTCTCATATTGAATTAATGTTTTTAAAGTTATGATTCTTGTACTTAAAAATTGTAGCTGTGTTCATCAAAAGATATTCAACATAGGTGGTCGAGCTATTTTGATAAACTTTTTAATGAAGTTTATGAAAATACACGATCGACTTTAGTGATCTTAATATCATTAATAATAATAAAATATTTTATTTTTACCTTCGAATCAGTAAAACAAAAGTTGGTGCTTCAAAAAAAAAAACTAAGGGTGGAAAGTTTGTAGGACCTGATGATATCCCAATTGAAGTATGAAAATGTTTAGGAGATTTGAGAGTTTCTTGGCTTACTAAATTCTTTAATATTATTTTAAAAACTAAAAAGATGCCTGAGGAGTGGAGGAAGAATATTTTGGTCTCCATTTTTAAGAATAAAGGGGATGCACAAGAGGGTGCAAATTATAGAGGAATTAAGTTGATTAATAAAGGGGATGCACGAGAGTGTGCAAATTGTAGGGGAATTAAATTGATGTGTTATACTTTAATATTATGGGAGAGGGTAATTGAACATAGGTTAAGACGTATTACAAAGATTTCTCATAATCAATTTGGATTTATGCCGGGCAGGTTTACTATGAAAGCTATATAGTTATTGAGAAGTTTGATGGAGAAGTTCAAAGATAATAAGGAGAATCTATATTTGATTTTTATTAATTTAGAAAAAGCTTACGATAAGGTTCCAAGAGATATCTTTTTGAGAGTTCTTGAGAAGAAAGGCGTTGATATGACTTATATTCAAGTCATTAAAGGTATGTATACTAGAGCTATTACTTGTGTTCGAACTGAAGGAGGATTGACCAAATATTTTCCTATTTATGTTGGATTACATCAGGGATCAGCTTTAAGCCCATATCTTTTTAGCTTTAGTTATGGATGGTCTTACTGGACATTTACAGGAGGATGTACCTTGGTGTATGTTTTTGCTGTAGCTATGGATGGTCTTACTGGACATCTACAAGAGGATGTACCTTGGTGTATGCTTTTTGCTGATGGTCCTTCTCGTGGATAAGACGAGAGAAAAAAACCCTGGAAAAACTTGAATTATGGATGTCAACATTAGAGTCTAAAGGCCTTCATTTGAATAGAACTAAAACTGAATACATGGAATGTAATTTTAGTAGTAGTAGCTCTAGTGACAGAAGTGTGACTTTGGGTGATCAAATTATTAAAAAGTGTGAACGATTTAGATATCTTGGGTCTGTTGTTCCAAATATTATTGAATACATTCAATGTAATTTTAGTAGTAATAGCTCTAGTGACAAAAGTGTGACTTTGGGTGATCAAATTATTAAAAGTGTGAATGATTTAGATATCTTGGGTCCGTTGTTCAAAGCCATGGTGATATAGATGGGGATGTTAATAGTAGAATTCAAGTTGGTTTGATTTAGATATCTCGGGTTTGTTGTTCAAAGCGATGGTAATATAGATAGGGATGTTAATAGTAGAATTCAAGTTGGTTGGTTGAAGTGTTTTAGGTCTTTTGAGATGTTAATAGTAGAATTCAAGTTGGTTGGTTGAAGTGGAGGAATGCTTCGGGCCTTTTGTGTTGATTCGAAAGTACCGCTAAGACTGAAAGGAAAATTTTATAAGACGGTGGTGAGACCTGCAATGCTCTAAATGGTTACTTAGATTGAAAGGAAAATTTTATAAGAAGGTGGTGAGACCTGCAATGCTCTATGGCGCTGAGCTTTGACTGAAAGGAAAATCTTATAAAACAGTGATGATACCTGCAATGCTCTATGGCGCTGAATGTTGGCCTTTAAAAGAGAAGCATAATACTAAGTTAGGTGTTGCCGAATGATTAGGTGGATGAGTGGCTTTACACTTTAAGACAAAATGGGAAATGATTATATCCGTGATAGGGTTGGTGTATCTCCTGTGATGGACAAAATTAGAGAAAATCGTCTTTAGATTGTTTGGTCACATTAAGCGTCGACCATCTGATGATCCGATTAGGAGAGTTGATGTTTTAGATTCGGCTTATGTTAAGAAAGGCAGAGGTAGACCTAGGAAGACTTTGGCGTATTGTATAAAAAATGATTTTAATTTGTTAGAACTAAATGAAAATATGACACTAAATAGGACGCAATGGAGAAAAAGGATTCATGTACATAGTGGGATTAAGGCTTTGTTGTTGTTGTTGTTGTTGTTGTTCATCAAAATATGAAGTTAAACAAGATCGTTCTTTATTTTTTATGCCTTTATATAATAGATGTATATGAATATTTTCACGTTATTTGATGCTTATGACAATAAACATTCAATTTGTACGTCGTGTTAAAAGCCCTCCTCAATTTTTTTTCTTTGAATTCATGATTGAGGTCCTCACACACCTATAATTCTTGCCAACGGCATTCTTTCAATATCTATAAAAGTATTTGTCTTATCTTTTCTTTTAACTCTAGCTAATGTTTTGTATGTTCCACAATTCCTATCAATTTTTTATCCATACAATGTGTAACCAAGATTCAAAATTGCTTTATTACTTTTATCCTGCTCACGTTGTTTTAAAGTTGGAAATTATTCATTATCCTCATGTTTTTGACTCACATTCTTGTTTGTAATTTCTCCTTATCATTGGCATTATCGTTTGGCTCAAGTTCCCCGAGATCTTTAGAGTTTCACTCATGTATGGTTCTTTGTTTTCAAATTTAATTGTACGCCCCTTTCCCCATGTTCCCAACTTCTTGTGCTAACGCTATTCTTATTGTTTCACTTTGGCATACTATTCTTATTGAATGCCACCTACATCTTGTATTCTTTATCCACATAAATCTTTATGTTGATTTACACCTCGTGCCTTGGTTGTGTATTTTGTACATTCTCTTTGCTCTAGCTCTAACAAATCATTCCCTGGAGCCTCATCTTTCGCTGGACTTCTACCACATCGTTCACTCATCCTTCTTTATAGATTCGTACTCATATAAGTATCTACTATCATGCCAGTTATGACTGAGCATCAAATGGCCACTTAGCCATCAAATTTACATCTTCAAATTACTTTATGAAAGTGTAAATATTACCCAACTTGCCATCTTGTGTAATTTCTTGTCTTTTGCTCACATCTTTTCTTTCTTTCACTGGCTTGCTTTAATTGGGTTATTTACATACATACCACCGAATTCCCTCTTATTTACATTTCTAACACATAATATTTGATTTTTACATTTATACCGCCCAAATCGTAAAAAGTACCACCATTTTAACTTCTAAAAAGCAAAATGCACCTTTTCATACATAGTTAAGGTGGGTATGCAGGTAAAAATTGAAGTTTAGGTGGCAGATATGTAAATGCATAGTAATTGAGTGGTATGCATGTAAATCTCCCTTAATTTTATCAATTGTGTTTATTTCTAGGATTGACCAAGTGGCTATGCTTGACCTCAATTAGAAGTATGCTATGGACAATGTGACAACGTGCTCTTTTTGATCATTGGACCAAGGAATTGGTTCTCATTCTTAGATTAAACCTATTTATTGTCGTTGCTTATTCACTGTTAATTTTAATTCTAACGGCCTTATTGATCGCAACAAATGTTTTCTTGTGATGAAAAGATATACCCAATGTATGGACTTGATTATTTTGAGTTTTAATCTTTTCACTATTTTGTGATATGAATGAAGTGGATGGTATAAATATAAAAATGCAAACTTTACGTAGTAGATATGTAAGTACATAAGAATTAGGTGGTTTGTATGTAAATGCCCCTTTTAAATATTTATTAAAGTTGAGATATTATAACTGTGTGAATTTCCTAAGAATGTTCATGTTGATCTCTCGAACACATTCAGAAAACAATCCTAACAAAATTTAATCAAACAATCTACCATTTCACTCAACCGAAAATAGCAGAAGATTATTTTTAATAATTCATGAAATGTGAAGCCATTAGAGCTCTGCTTGATTGTTGAAACTGTGCTCTCCAGGTGCTTGATCGAATGCGATGGGGAAAGAGGGAGCTAGAAAGGCAGGTTCGATCTTCATCAGGCTGGTTTCGGCCGCCGGGACTGGTTTCTTCTACGTAAAACGCAAGAACCCAAGGAGAATCACTGAGAAACTTGAGTTTCGTAAGTATGATCCCAGAGTTAATCGCCATGTGCTTTTCACTGAGGCGAAGATGAAATAAATGGCAGGCTGATGGTATTTTACTATATGTTTTTGTTAGTTTTGACGTTCTGCTCGTAAACTATTTTATAATTTGTAAGATCTACTTACGTGCCACCCGATTTTTATGTATTTACAAATCTAGCACCTAAATTTGAATTATATGTCATCTTCTTTATGCATGCAAAGGTTTATTTCACATTGTAGAGTTTAGCTCAGATATGTAATTACATAGGAATTGGGTGGGTATGTATGTAAATGCCCCTTTGTACTTCTGTTTTGTCAATTGAAGAGATGTACTGCTATTTTATAAGCTTATATTTTGCATCCTAAACTTTATTATATAATTGAAGTTGTTTTTTATGATTGTGAATGAGTTGTTGGATGTATTGTGTTGATGGCGCCGCATTTGTAGAAGTTAGTTCATGATTGTTTTAAGAGGATTGTCTTTTTTAAAAGGAAAAATTACATACATACCACTCAATTCTTATGTATTTACATGTCTATCATCCAAATTTTGATTTTTTACATTCATGTAAATTTACATATGTATGAAAAAATGGATTTTGTTTTTTTAAAGAGTTAAAATCGCCATATTTTTAATACGATATGAAAGATTTGGGGGTCTCACCTGTAATTATCTTTAACATTGATTAATTAAATATAATGATGTTTATTTGAGGAGTTGGGAGCGCATCTTAGAAGTTGGAAATTGGAACAATGTGGGCTGAGGATACCAGTTGAAAATTTTAATTGAAAATGTCAGGTGGACTTAAAACAACTTTTCCTATTTTAGGTTATATTATTTTACTTTTTTAATTCGTCTAAGATAAATATTGTATAATGTCCTTTGAAAATATTGTTTGCAGTTAATGGAATAATTAGAATGAATTCAATGTATTATAACATGTATTTGATCATTCAACTAAAAAAAAGAGTTTTGGAACATGAAATATTTGAGGGGGTAAAAGAAAAAACCTTGGAACATATAATGTTTGAATGAACATACGGGCTGTGCTAACGGATTTAGGGTGCGTTTGGGGCAACTTGTGTGCATATGATAAATAACTTATTCTGAAATGTGTTCCATGAGATGGCTGTGGAGTTTGACCCGTTATCTGCATTTAATGTAAAAATGAAACTGTGGTTTTGGATAAACAGACAAAACACATGATCCAAACGGTAGTATGATTTTTTAAAAAATGTCACCGCACTTATAAGCTGCCTCAAAGAGGCCCTTGGAGCGGGATTTAAGCTCAATCAGGTTAGACGATCATTTTGGACGGAATGAAAGCGTTGATTTGATAACTCTGAATTTTGAATCTAAATCTCATAAATTCTAAATCCCACGAATGGGTAGATTGATGAGATTTATGGGATTTACAGTATGTGCGCAGGGAGTAGGATGGATTTACGCTGATGCTCCAAAACAGTTTAATCGGATTCATAGGATTCATAAAAGTTTTGTTGCCATACAATTTTCCATCCAGAATTTAATAAATCTTGATCTACAGGATTTATTAAACCCTAATAACTAAAATATGTTTCCAGACAGCTTTACCTAGAAATTTAACGAGTTCATAGTTCGGGCGAATTAAATTTATAAAAAATAGTTTTAACAGTCAATTGGATGGTGGCCTTCATTTCCTATTATTCGCAATGCAAAAATAACTCAATTTGACTCCTAGAATCCCCGAAACCCGAAGCTCATGCTTTAGTGCACAGTTGGCGTTCAGAAACCCTAGTCGAGGTCGAGGGGAAGACCCGCAGTGTCATTTTACTGCTTCTGGATGTATGTTTTTCTCATTTCCTTAAAATTCCGGTTGATCTTCCTCATTTTTCTGTGGATTTGTAAGAGGCTATTAAAGTTAAGGGAAGCAGAAACACGTACACAATGAGACAGGGAGGAGCGAGATAGAGATTCTCAATGGTTTTCCTTTGGTTTTTTTGGGTTTTACATGGAGAAAAACAGTCCCAGTAGCTTAAACTAACCGGATAAAGATTGAACCAATCTTTTTAGCTTGTTTTTTCTACATCGCCTTTGATCAAGTAACTCAGAACATTGTTTAATCAATTTGGCAGCTCTAATGGTTTGATGTTCAAGTATTGTTAGAACTAAATGTGTATTAATTCTGATAAAGTAAATGGAGTTGTAGTAGTAATTCCTAGTGATGGTGGTCTGTTTCTTTTCATTTTTGTTTTGGCTTACTAGTTTGGTGTTTGGCATTATTGGCTTTTGCTTTGTTGTATAAAAAGAAAATATGGGAGACCAAGTTGTAATTTTTGTTGTTACGGATATCAGAATTCTTAGTTTGATAGGCCAATTGTTGTAGAAAAAGAAAAAAGGTAAGCTGCTATCCATTTTGTATTGTTTCTCTTAAATTTCTTGCCTGATTTGACCAGTAAGGAGAAAAAGACTTTGTTTGGAATAATGCAACTGTGTTTCTACTTGTCATGCTTCTAGGTGCATTTTACTCCTTGAAATCTCTGGTTTAAGAAAACAACCAAATTGACTTTTCTACGTGATTTTAGGTAAACTGGATCAATGGTGATGGGGAATGAAAATAGTGCCAGAAAAGCTGTTTCAATCTTTATCAGGTTGGTTTCAGCTGCCTTTGCTGGTTTTTCCTAAGTTAAGCGTAAGAACCTGAGGGCATATGATGAACCATGAGCTCTGGAAGTTCGAGCGTTACAAGCCCAGGACACAATAAGAGGCTTGAGTTCTTGGAGTGTGATCTGAGAGTGAACTGCTATGTTAACAGAAGAATGGATGAAATGAAGGGCCATTTATTTCTCTTAAAAGCTTTTGTTGACTCTTTTTTTATTTCTGAGGCCCTTTTGATGCTTTTATTAATTTCACATTTCTCCATTGGACCGTCTCACTTAAAATGTTTTTACAATATGCTTGTCTTTTGTTTGAAGTCGTCGCATTTTGGCTGCTATTCAGGTCCTCTATTTTGCCCCCATAATTGTGCTCTTCAATAGGGACTCATGCGGCCTAGAAGAAAGTGGAAGAATTACAAAGGATTGGATGACACCATCCCTAGGGACAAAACAGTTATAAGCTTTTACGTTCTGGCATGAGATTTAACGGAAGACATACCAGTCACACATACATTTGTTTTTGGTGCACTCCTAAAAGAAGTGATCATACTACCCTGAAAGAGGGAAGACGGTCCTACCTATGGACTCGAAAAACAAAAATACGTGTGACTCAAATCAACCAGAGATTTCCTCTATTCAATACATGTTTAATTTTATTTTGGGTAATTTTGTTTCTCNAACTTGCCATCTTGTGTAATTTCTTGTCTTTTGCTCACATCTTTTCTTTCTTTCACTGGCTTGCTTTAATTGGGTTATTTACATACATACCACCGAATTCCCTCTTATTTACATTTCTAACACATAATATTTGATTTTTACATTTATACCGCCCAAATCGTAAAAAGTACCACCATTTTAACTTCTAAAAAGCAAAATGCACCTTTTCATACATAGTTAAGGTGGGTATGCAGGTAAAAATTGAAGTTTAGGTGGCAGATATGTAAATGCATAGTAATTGAGTGGTATGCATGTAAATCTCCCTTAATTTTATCAATTGTGTTTATTTCTAGGATTGACCAAGTGGCTATGCTTGACCTCAATTAGAAGTATGCTATGGACAATGTGACAACGTGCTCTTTTTGATCATTGGACCAAGGAATTGGTTCTCATTCTTAGATTAAACCTATTTATTGTCGTTGCTTATTCACTGTTAATTTTAATTCTAATGACTTTATTGATCGCAACAAATTTTTTCTTGTGATGAAAAGATATACGCAAATGTATGGAATTGATTATTTTGAGTTTTAATCTTTTCACTATTTTGTGATATGAATGAAGTGGATGGTATAAATATAAAATTGCAAACTTTACTTTGGAGATACGTAAATACATAAGAATTTGGTGGTTTGTATGTAAATTCCCCTTTTAAATATTTATTAAAGTTGAGATATTATAACTGTGTGAATTTCCTAATAATGTTCATGTTGATCTCTCGAACACATTCAGAAAACAATCCTAACATAATTTAACCAAACAATCTACCATTTCACTCAACCGAAAATAGCAGAAGATTATTTTTAATAATTCATGAAATGTGAAGCCATTAGAGCTCTGCTTGATTGTTGAAACTGTGCTCTCCAGGTGCTTGATCGAATGCGATGGGGAAAGAGGGAGCTAGAAAGGCAGGTTCGATCTTCATCAGGCTGGTTTCGGCCGCCGGGACTGGTTTCTTCTACGTAAAACGCAAGAACCCAAGGAGAATCACTGAGAAACTTGAGTTTCGTAAGTATGATCCCAGAGTTAATCGCCATGTGCTTTTCACTGAGGCGAAGATGAAATAAATGGCAGGCTGATGGTATTTTACTATATGTTTTTGTTAGCTTTGATGTTCTGCCAGTAAACTATTTTATAATTGTAAATTTATAAGCTTACGTGCCACCCAATTTTTATGTATTTACAAATCTAGCACCTAAATTTGAATTATATGTCATCTTCTTTATGCATGCAAAGGTATAAGGTAGGGCTAATGTAAGTAGAGTTTAGCTTAGATATGTAATTACATAGGAATTGGGTGGGTATGTATGTAAATGCCCCTTCGTACTTCTGTTTTGTCAATTGAAGAGATGTACTGCTATTTTATAAGCTTATATTTTGCATCCTAAACTTTATTATAGAATTGAAGTTGTGTTTTATGATTGTGAATGAGTTGTTGGATGTCTTGTGTTGATGGCGCCACATTTGTAGAAGTTAGTTCCTGATTGTTTTAAGAGGATTTTCTTTTTTAAAGGAAAAATTACATACATACCACTCAATTCTTATGTATTTACATGTCTATCATCCAAAATTTGATTTTTACATTCATGTAAATTTACATATGTATGAAAAAATGGATTTTTGTTTTTTTGAAGAGTTAAAATCGCCATATTTTTAATACGATATGAAAGATTTGGGGGTCTCACCCGTAATTATATTTAACATTGATTAATTAAATATAATGATATTTATTTGAGGTGTTGGGAGCGGTATATCTCATCTTAGAAGTTGGAGCTTGGAACAATGTGGGCTGAGGAGACCAGTTGAGATTAAAGCTGTTTTAATTTAATTGTCATTTGAGGCTCATATTCTGTAATAAAGATAAGTTGGGAATATAATGCTGTTCCAGCTATGCTCATTTAACTTAAAATTTTAATTGAAAATGTCAGGTGGGCTTTAAACAACTTTTCCTTTTTTAGCTTATATTATTCTACTTTTTCAATTCGTCTAAGATAAATATTGTATAGTTTCCTTTGAAAATATTGTTTGCAGTTAATGGAATAATTAGAATGAATTCAATGTACTATAATATGTATTTGATCATTCAACTAAAAAAAAAAGTTTTGGAACATGAAATATTTGAGGGGGTAAAAGAAAAAACCTTGGAACATACAATGTTTGAATGAACATAGGGGCTGTGCTAAAGGATTTAGGGTGTGTTTGGGGGCAGTTTGTGTGTCATAGGATAAACAACTTATTCTGAAATGTGTCTCACGGGATGACCGTGGAATTCAACCCGCGGTCTGTATTTAGTGTAAAAATGAAACTGCAGTTTTGGATAAACAGACGAAACGCGTGATCCAAACGGTTGTGCTGTTTTTTTAAAAAATGTCACCGCACTTATAAGCTGCCTCAAAGAAGCCCTTAGAGCGGGATTTGAGCTCAATCAAGCTAGACGATCATTTTGGACGGAATGAAAGCGTGGATTTGATAAATCTGAATTTTGAATCTAAATCTCATAAATTCTAAATCCCACGAATGGGTAGATTTATGAGATTTATGGCATTTAGAGGATGTGCGCAGGGAGAAGGATGGATTTACGCTGATGCTCCAAAACAGTTTAATTGGATTCATAGGATTTAGAAAAGTTTTGTTGCCATACAATTTTCCATCCAGAATTTAATAAATCTTGATTTACAGGATTTATTGAATCCTAATAACTTAAATATGTTGCCAGACAGCTTCACCTAGAAATTTAACGAGTTCATTCTGGATTCGGGCGAATTAAATTTATAAAAAATAGTTTTAACAGTCAATTGGATGGTGGCCTTCATTTCCTGTTATTCGCAATGCAAAAATGACTCAATTTGACTCCTAGAATCCCCGAAACCCGAAGCTCATGCTTTAGTGCACGGTTGGCGTTCAGAAACCCTAGTCGAGGTCGAGGAGAAGACCCGCAGTGGCATTTTACTGCTTCTGGATGTATGTTTTTCTCATTTCCTTAAAATTTCTGTTGATCTTCCTCATTTTTTTTGTGGATTTGTAAGAAATTATTAAAGTTAAGGGAAGCAGAAACACGTTCACAGTGAGACAGGGAGGAGCGAGATGGAGATTCTAATGGTTTTCCTTTGGTTTTTTTGGGTTTTACATGGAGAAAAACAGTTCCAGTAGATTAAACTAACCGGACAAAGATTGAACCAATCTTTTTAGCTCGTTTTTTCTACATCGCCTTTGATCAAGTAACTCAGAACATTGTTTAATCAATTTGGCAGCTCTAATGGCTTGATGTTCAAGTATTGTTAGAAATAAATGTGTATTAATTCTGATAAAGTAAATGGAGTCGTGGTAGTAATTCCTAGTAATGGTGGTCTGTTTCTTTTCATCTTTGTTTTGGCTTACTAGTTTGGTGTTTGGCATTATTGGCTTTTGCTTTGTTGTATAAAAAGAAAATATGGGAGACCAAGTTGTAATTTTTGTTGTTACGGATATCAGAATTCTTAGTTTGATAGGCCAATTGTTGTAGAAAAAGAAAAAAGGTAAGCTGTTATCCATTTTGTATTGTTTCTCTTAAATTTCTTGCCTGATTTGACCAGTAAGGAGAAAAAGACTTTGTTTGGAATAATGCAACTGTGTTTCTACTTGTCATGCTTCTAGGTGCATTTTACTCCTTGAAATCTCTGGTTTAAGAAAACAACCAAATTGACTTTTCTACGTGATTTTAGGTAAACTGGATCAATGGTGATGGGGAATGAAAATAGTGCCAGAAAAGCTGTTTCAATCTTTATCAGGTTGGTTTCAGCTGCCTTTGCTGGTTTTTCCTAAGTTAAGCGTAAGAACCTGAGGGCATATGATGAACCATGAGCTCTGGAAGTTCGAGCGTTACAAGCCCAGGACACAATAAGAGGCTTGAGTTCTTGGAGTGTGATCTGAGAGTGAACTGCTATGTTAACAGAAGAATGGATGAAATGAAGGGCTGATTATTTCTCTTAAAAGCTTTTGTTGACTCATTTTTATTTCCGAGGCCCTTTTGATGCTTTTATTAATTTCACGTTCCTCCATTGGAACGTCTCACTTAAAATGTTTTCACAATATGCTTGTCTTTTGTTTGAAGTCGTCGCATTTTGGCTGCTATTCAGGTCCTCTATTTTGCCCCCATAATTGTGCTCTTCAATAGGGACTCATGCGGCCTAGAAGAAAGTGGAAGAGTTACAAAGGATTGGATGACACCATCCCTAGTGACAAAAGCAGTTATAAGCTTTTATGTTCTGGCATGAGATTTAACGGAAGACATACTAGTTACACATACATTTGTTTTTGGTGCACTCCTAAAAAAAGTGATCATACTATCTTGAAAGAGGGAAGACGGTCCTACCTATGGGCTCGAAAAACAAAAATATGTTTGACTCAAATAAACCAAAGATGTCCTCTATTCAATACATGTTTAATTTTATTTTGGGTAATTTTGTTTCTCATGGATGCAACCTTCCATAGTTAATTGCATCTTTAGTGGAGGAGCCCAAAAGCACTCTCGATTAAGGATGTTTGTTCATTTTCATTCTAGAATTTGGCATATATTGGATTTTCTAAGTGAAGTTCCCTATTCCAATGAAAGCAAGCTCAAGTGGCTACTCAACTTTCATGATAAAACACAACCAAGCACACGATGATGAGTACAAGAAAACATAGTATGCATGTTAGTCCAGCTTGTGAGAGGACATCATCTAAGGATGAAGATATGTAGGCCTGACAATATCTGATAAATGGAAGCTCGCCATGATGATGAGAACTGAATTTTCTGTCTACTGAAATAACACACACTTTAATGGCTTTCCTAGACTAGAAAGAATATATTTAAAACAAGAAAAAAAAATTATAAAGCTGTTCTTAAAAACAGAAGTCAGTAGCAAATAATAAATAATGAATAAGCAAATACTCCTCACAAAGATGGTGAAGGGGGTCCTACTAGGTATTCTAAGAATAGTAGAACTAACCTATTAGAAAATCTGTAGATCATGATATATTTCGAATAGATCTACTGGGGATAATTTCAGTCAGTTGCTCATATAAAGCTGTCATTGTTCCATGCAGTGCTATGATTTTCTTTCAAATTCTTTTCTCATAGCCTTATAACTGTAATAAACTATTTGGTTAGAAAAGTTCATGTCAAATTTGTAATCGTGAAGAGATTCATGTGCATATGTTTGAGGTTATGTTAAAACCTGTTTCATTCATAATCACGCTTCACAACATGTGTGTGCCTCAATTTACATGTTGCATAGTTCTGTCCAAGATCTTCATAATTTTCTAGCATCATTTTAGGTGCTGTTTAGCCAAGTATATCACATTACATGATTGCATTATTGCACTTTTTTGCATGCTACTTAATTTCAACAAGGGTTGACATGGCTTTCATACATCATATTGTGTGGAAAGCATGGCATACACATTATATGCATTGCATAATAATCCTAAAGGTTATATTTATTCGTATTTATTACTTGCATCACTATGCTAATATTTTCTCTTATATATTACTTTTGAGGGGTTTGTGACTAGTCATGTCGTTCGTGAATCGGTTTCCCCAGACCTAGAGTGTGGTTGTTCGTTATGCTTGAGCATGCACATATGCTTTTGTATATTCCCATTCCCTACTTTCAATCAGATCCCCGACTGGAGTGTACTTCTTCATTTATTGATCACCTCTTTGTTTGCTACGATTTGGCACACACAACAAATGAATGCTTGTACTTTTACACTCACATTTAGGTATAGTCAGGTGAGACTATAGCAAATAACTCTTCTTTTAGACAACAAGAGAGTTGTTTGGTCATATATCATCTATCCCCACTTGTTCATAGTTGGATTGGACTATGGTAGTTCAAATCAACCCTTATATTGTGTGTCATGAACCCTTTGGCTATTTTTATTTTCTATTAGTGGGCGAGCCATTTTATGTCACACCTACCCACGAGGACAGCAGGAATTCTGACCCATCAAGGTATTGTTCGCTTTGGTCTAGTGGCCTCACAGTTTTGTCCCATTGGTGTAACTTTCCAGGACGTCACCAATCCTAGGATTGCTCTAGGACGAGCACACTTAACTTTATAGTTTCTTATGAAATTTCACAGTTAAACCAAAATACGCCTCATTGTTTAAGAGTTTAGCTTCATTATACTCAAGGGGGTTCACAATCTTTCCCACTTAAGTACCTGATGTATTCATTAGTTTTCTTATCCCAAAATCATCCATCATATAGATGAGATTCTAGAGGTAGCCTTTACAGATTCAAGAAGTGACTCCTACCATGTAGCACTTTCTCCTATCCAGGGTTTAAGAGGTGTCTCCCGTGGCATATCATTTTATTTTGTATGACACTTCTCGTCTTTCGATCGGTGCAATGCTCCGAAACCATTTGTGACGGCCCAAACTCTACCCATCAAGGTATTATCCGGTTTGGTCAAATGGCCTTATGGTTTTGCCTAGTTGGTGTAACTTCCCAGGAGATCACCCATCCTAGGAGTGCTTTAGGACGAGCATGCTAATTTTGGAGTTTCTAATGAAATTTCACCGTCACACCAAAAGACACATCAATATTTAAAAGTTCAACATCATTTTGCTTAAGGGGTTTCACACTCACATGGATACGAGCTTTAAACATTCAAGTATTTCTAAAAACACAAAAAATATATAATATAAAATGCAGTAAAATAGATTGAATGCCGAATTATATGTGATACTTAACCAATTAACCAACCTATTTAAAACTGATAAAATTTATATTTTATATGATACCTTGTTTATTCGTTAGGAACCCTCGATCATAATCTCTCTCGGTATGTTGTAGGTGTCTTAACTCACTTTTTCCATTTGCTTAAATTAGATGGCCTTAGATCTTGTTCGGTGGTTTGACTTAGATACATTCTATATTTGGACTGTTTGATAACTTTTTGATATAGTTTTAGTCTTCTCCTTAGATGACTCTGAGTGGTCAAAGAATTGTTCTATAGGTTAGTTCTTTTGTTTTTGGACTAGAAGGACCACCTTAGCCTAGTCTGTCAATTATATGATACTTGACCAGTTAACTGACCTATTAAAACTCATAAAATTTATATTTTAGAAGGTTCCTTGCTTAGTCGTTAGGCAATGTTGGCCTTAATTTCTCTTAGTATTTTGTAGGTGTGTTAACTCACTTTTTCCTTTAGCTTAATCTTAGATGACCTTACATCTTGGTTGGTGGTTTGACTCAGGTTGTCTCATATGATATTTGGTGTCCGATGACTTTTCGATTTAGTTATAGTCTTTTCCTTAGATACTCTAATTGGTCTAATGATGGTTCTATAGGTTAGTTCTATTATTTTAAGACTACTACTAGAACCACTTTACCTCTTTGACCTTAGCTTAATCTGCTAATTATAGAAGATTTCAGTGGTTTGGATTGGACAGTCTCATGATATTTGTGCTATTTGATGACTTTTATATATAGTTCTTTCCTGTTAGATGATTCTAAGTGGACTAGAGATTATCCTATAGGTTAGTTCTACTTTTTTTTAGACTATCTGGTAGGACCCCTTTATCTCTTTGGACATTAGCCTGGTCTGCCAATTATAGAAGATTCTATAGTTGTCTTCGCCATCAAACGAACTAAGAAAGAACTTTAGAAAGTTTCAAATGATTATGATTTATTTATCGGTTCTCCCTCTTAATTTTAGGATCCCTTAGAAAGTCTTAAGCAAAATGGACATTTGATCATAAGACTTCATTAGTGACTAGGCCAACCTAGTGGACCCTTCCTGCCCTTTATCTTAGCCTTGGCCTGGTTAAGTATAGGTGACCCGATTTTTTATCCATGGACTTTGGGTTATTCTTGGAGAGATTGATGGTATATCCTAGATAGCCTTAGAGAAATTTAGATTTGATTAGTGGCTTAAATAGTCTTAGGTGAACCCTTGATCTTGAGAATAACACGGCCTATGCAAATGTGGGCCAAGTCTATTCTGAAGATTTTTTTTTTTAATTGGTAAGGCTTATACATATGAAGACTAGGATATTTAGAGTGGGATCTTAATATTCAATCTCTTTACCCTATAGACTCATGTCATGTCTAGGGAGTCAG
Organism: Phalaenopsis hybrid cultivar; assembly: GCA_002079205.1. NCBI lineage: Eukaryota > Viridiplantae > Streptophyta > Magnoliopsida > Asparagales > Orchidaceae > Phalaenopsis > Phalaenopsis hybrid cultivar. The sequence goes on from JXCR01041650.1 coordinate 167,481, forward strand.
GAATTGATCAAAGTGTACTTCTTTAGTACATTTTATATCACCCCAAGCCTTAGATCTTGGATTTATGACTAGGAGATGAGCCCACCTCACATCTTATTTTTTAAAATATAGAGTTATTATTCTCTAAGGTTTATGTTTGGAGCTCGTGTGATGGCATGTCTCACCCCAGGCAGGCTATATTCATCACATTTGGGTTCTTTATAACCCTTTAAAAGATGCAGGCAATTAGCATAAATCATTATTAACTATACATGAACTGCTCTCTGATTAATAAATTTGAACATCACCTAATCGTTCATATAAATTGAATAAAACACATTTTATTAGATTGACACCCTCTCCAATTTAGTAAACACTAGATGGTGCGATAGATATACCCTTAAGTTTCTTGGGCTATGGCTTCACTAAGATCTTTTTTTTTGCATGTAATGATGTGACTTGTTCTTTATGATGTGATATCATAGCGGACACTTTCCCTTTATTAGGAGAAATTTAACTCACGGAATAATCTCCTTCATAAAATTCACCGGGGCTTAGACTAAAAAATATAAATCGCACCACACCACAACGTAATAGGATTGCGTAAATTCGAGAAAATCAGAACAAATTTATGAACAGAAGCGCAACAAAGCAAACGAGAAAAGCACACTGGAATTTAATGTGGAAAAACCCGAGAACGGGAAAAATTCACAGAGCCACACCACCAGAAAATTTAACTATGAAATTCAGAGAGTTTACAGTGAACACACTCAAATTTTCTCTCCGCTCTCAAGGAAACTTACAAGACTCTTTCTTCCCCAATCCGACGCGAAAAATGCACTTCGAGATTACAGAAATCATCCTCTTCGACACTTCTCTCCTCCATCAGCAACTTGTCAAAGAACTCGCATAGAAAGCAAACCTTATGCTATTGAAATTCCGCATTAAATTGGCAATATTCATTCCAACCACTCTGGGTGCATAGTGGTGCATAAGCGTCCAGGCCTTTAGATTTAGCGCTTAAGTTGGACTCTTAGGCACCCAATAATGGGCACCTATGCACCAACTTTATTGCATGCCCACATAAAGTGGGCTCATAGGCGTCATAGGCATCATAAGCCAGCGCATATGCGATGATTTCTCTGCGAGCAGTGCCCACAACTCGGTGCATATGCGCCAGACGCTCGGTCTCCTATAGGTGTTCGGCTCCACAAACCTAACAATCTCTTACTTGGAGACGATAATGCTTAGCACCAGTTCTATGTACCTAAACTGCCATCTAAATCGTCTTCATTGTCAAGTACTATGATGTAACTCACCCTTGGTCTCAACCTTCATGATGAAACCCAACTGAAGCCAAACATAGCTTCAGTTTTTCAACAGTCGCCACTTTCGTTAACATATTCGCAGGATTCTGAACTATATCTTCTCCAGGAACAACTGCTCATCTTCAAAGAGAGAGTGAATAAAATAATATCTCAGTTGAATATGTTTTGTCCTAGCATAAAAAAACTGTGTTCTTAGCAAGATGAATCACACTTATACTGTTATTGTAGACTTTTCCAATCCCCTCCTTCTTGCTCAATTCTTCCATGAAACTCTGTAAGCAAATCATTTCCTTGCTAGCCTCAGTGATGACAATATATTTATTCTTAGTTGAAAGTATAACGATCTTTTGCAATATGAAAACTCAACTCACCACTGTGCTTTCCAATGTAAAGATATCTTCTCTTACTATCCACATCTTCTGTTAGATCTGAATCTATAAATCTCTATAGATTGATCCATGCACTTCTATAGTAAAGTACAGTTGACTATTCCTCTCAAATACCTGAGATCCACTTTACCGCCTGCCAATGATGCATGTATGGATTGCCCATGTTCTTGTTAACCACTCCTGTTGCATATGCAATATTTGGTCTGGTACAAATCAATACATACATTAAACTTCCAACCGTTGAAGCATATGAAGTTCTCTCCATATGTGCTTGCTCTGCTTCAGAGTTAGGCGATAACTTCTTAGATAGTTTGAAGTGACTACATAAGAGAGTGCTAATTAGTTTCGCCCACTCATGTTGAACTTCTGTAGGATATTCTCAACTTTCTCTGCCTGAGATAAATTAATACATTTATGTTCCTGTTGATTCTCATCCTAATAATCTTCCTGATTCTACCTAAATCTTTCATTTCAAACTCACTTGATAAATGTTTCTTTAAGTCATTGATTTTCTTCATATCTGCCCCTGCAATTAGTATGTCATCCACATACAAAAATAGCAAGATATAACAATTACTAAAGTGTTTGATGAAACAACAGTGATCTTTCCAATACTTCATGCACCTGTTGTCCGACATGAACTTGTTGAACCTCCTGTACCACTATCTTAGAGTTTTCTTCAAGCCGTAGATGCTCTTCTTCAATTTGCATACCAAACCTTTTTTATTTTGAACCTTGTAATCTTGTGGTTGCACCTTTTATAGCTCCTCATCCAGATCTCAATGTAACAAAGCTGCTTTTACATCTATCTGCTCCAGATGTACATCTTCCAATGCTACCAAACTCAGTACAACCTATCAGTTGTCATCTTCACCACTGGAGAGAAAATCTCTCTGTAATCCACACATTCCTTATGCTGGAAATCTATCACAATAAGTCTTACCTTATAGCTACCATCTGACTCTTCTTTCAGCCTGTAGATCCAATTGTTGTGTAGTGTTTTTTTGTCATTTAGTAATACTGTTAAATCTCACGTTTGATTTGACTATAAAGATTACATTTCTTTATCCATGACAAACTCTCACTTCATTGAGTTTTCAGCTTGAGTGACTTCCTCAAAGCACTCTAGTTCACCACTATCAGTTAGTAATAAGTTGTGTAAAAAAGGTAAATAAATGTGTACAGGTCGTATCACTTTGCTTGATCTTGTCTTCTGTAGGAAGAGACTGAGGAACTTCTAGTACCCCTTCTGGTCGAACAGTTCTTCTTTCTCCACCTTTCTGTTCATCAGTGTCTTCTATCTCAACATACTTGGACTCTTTAAAATTAACTGACGGGTTGTCTTGAGCTCTGATTCTATTCTTATACCTCTCAATTTCATTGAATGTGATATCTCTGCTCCTGATGAATTTCTGATTCTAATAATCTTAGAACTTATACCCAAACTCATCTGAGTAACATCCAATAAATGTGCAGTTAATAGATTTCGAGTCAAGCTTGCTCCTAGACTTTGCATCAGCATGCACATCTGCATAATACCCAATACTCTTAAATGAGATAGATTTATCTTTTTGTTACCCCAGGTTTTTTCTCCAAAGGTACTGATGGACTACTATTAATCAGATAAACTACAATGTTTACTGCTTTAGCTCAAAATTGTTTTAGCAAGTTTGCATGCAACCTCATGCTCCTAACATGCTTTATGATTTTTTTTCATGCGCTCAGCCACACCATTCTACTGCGGTGTCCTTGAAACAGTGAGCTCATGCCTAGCCCCCTCTGCAGTACAAAAATTCTTGAACTTCTGATCACAATATTCATCCCTATTATCTGATATGAGACACTTCAACTTCATGCCTGTCTCATTTTCTATCATAGTCTTTCACTTCTTAAAATCTTCAAATGCATCAGATTTTTACTTTAAATAAACCTATATCTTTCTCGCGCGATCATCAATAAACGTGACAAAATAGTGAAAACTTTTAATGGACATAATCAAAGTATGATCTCATACGTCAGTATACACTAACTCCAATTTTTTTGAATTTATCACTGACCCGCTCTTAGAAAGAAATTTTCATCTACTTGTCATATATACAATCTTTACAGAAATCCATATTAATTGATTTCAATTTCTAAAGTTTATTGTTAGAAAGTAAGACTTCATACATTTCTTGCTCATATGGTTAAACCTACGGTGTCACAGACCCGCATCATCTCTAGTTCCTGCCATATCAATGAAATCAACTATTTCATTGATCAGATAAAGTATGCCTTCAATGTTGTTCTAAGTCATCACCAATGCCCCCTAATCATCTTTCACAAATCACCTGTGAAAATAGTCACGAGTTCTGACTACCAGATGGCTCACAGAGATGAGAGATGAGGTTTCTCTTCAGATTTCGAACATGTCTAACTTTAGTAAGCTTCCAGACTATTCCATTCGACAACCTGATATCAACGTCACAATTTCCTACGATAATGCAGGTTTTGTTATCTCCCAGATAAATCTTCGATAGATCACTTTGAGAGTAGTTTTTAAATTCCTTCTTGTTGGGACAAACATGAAAAGAGGAACGTGAATCTATTATTCAAGATTCGGTACATACCAGGGATAATACCAGAGAGTCATCTTGGATTTCACCGGTGGAGACATTTGTAGAGTGACTTTTTTCTTGTTCTCCACCGCCTGTTTCCTTGGAGTTTTGCAGTTCTTCTTGAAATGCTTTTTCTTACCGCAGTTCCAACATTCTCTTTTGTTTGACTTGGGCTTTCCTCTCTTAGAAGACTTGGATTTGCCTCTGCCTGTATTCCTACTCAGATTCCTTCTGTTATCAACATTTAACACAAAACCTTAAGATTCACCATTCGCTGTTTTTCTACAAACTTTTTTATTCATATCAGACCCACAATGTCATTCGAAGTTCAACTTCGAATTCCCTAAATATTTACTCACTGTCGTGACTAAATCATTCCAGCTGCCCGACAATGAAAATATTATCATCAGCTCTAACTTCAACATCAAATTTGATTCCTACTGAACACAGCTTGCTCATCTCAGTATTAAAATTATTTAAATGTTCTGTTACTGAACTACTTTCCACCATCTTCATATTGAATAACTTTTTCATCAGAAAAATCTTAATGGAAGCAGAATGTTATTCTTATATCTTGGCCAGTGTCGCCATGAGATTCACCGTAGTTTTCTTATTTACAATATTGGACACAACAGATAAGAAAAGTGATAACCTGATCAAACTTAATGTCGTTTGATCTAACACTTCCCATTCCTTCATAAATATAGACTCAAACTTCCCTGTAATTACTTGTAGTAGCAAGTACTACTTTTCTAATACAACAAATCCTCTACTTGCATTTTTTAGGATGTGAAATTCATGCCATTGAACTTCTCCAATTTGAACATTGCTTTATTTGTCATTGCTCCTACTCGAATCGAACCTCGCTCGGATATCCATCTTTGTTGGGAGGAATTTAACTTGCAGAATAATCTCCTTCCCAAAATTCACCGGGGCTTAGACCCAAAAATCTAAACCACACCACCAAGGAATAGGATCGCGCAGATTCGAGAAAACCAGAACAAATTTATGAATAGAAGTATAATAAAGCAAATCAGAAAAGCACGCAAGAATTTAATGTGAAAAAATTCTAGAACGGGAAAAAACCACTGAGTCACACTACCAAAAAAATTTCACTATGAAATTCAGAGAGTTTATAGAGAACACTCTCAAATTTCCTCTCCTCTCAAGGCCAAGGCCTCGCTCCAAACTCTTTCCGGTCCGATCCGATGCTAAAAACGCACGCTGTCACATAAATCCACCACTCTGACGCTTCTCTCCTTCATGAGGAACTTGTCGAAGAACTTGCACAGGAAGCAGGCCTTATGCCGCTAAAATTCGTCCTTAAATAGGCAATCCGTGTGCCAACCGCTCCGGGATCGAGCGCCTAAAGCCCCAAGGCCTCTAGATCAAGCATCTAAATTGAGCGCTTAGGCACCCGATGGTTTGCACCTATGCGCCAACTTTACTGCACACACACATAAAGTGACGCATATGCACCATAGGCGCTGACTTCTCTGAAAAAAATTTCACTATGAAATTCAGAGAGTTTATAGAGAACACTCTCAAATTTCCTCTCCTCTCAAGGCCACGGCCTCGCTCCAAACTCTTTCTGGTCCGATCCGATGCTAAAAACGCACGCTGTCACAGAAATCCACCTCTCTGACGCTTCTCTCCTTCATCAGGAACTTGTCGAAGAACTTGCACAGGAAGCAGGCCTTATGCCGCTAAAATTCGTCCTTAAATAGTTAATCCGTGTGCCAACCGCTCTGGGATCGAGCGCCTAAAGCCCCAAGGCCTCTAGATCAAGCATCTAAATTGAGCGCTTAGGCGCCCGATGGTTTGCACCTATGCGCCAACTTTACTGCACACACACATAAAGTGATGCATATGCACCATAGGCGCTGACTTCTCTGTGAGCAGCAGCGTCCACAACTCGTTCTTCTGTAGGTGCTTCGGCTCCACAAACCGAGCACTTTCGACTAACTAGGATGAAAATATTATCTGTGGGAAAACATACCCAAAAGGGCTAATTTAAAATTACTATAAATATAATTGTTTTGCTTGCAGGTGACTCTATGCCAAGCTAAGCTTTGAATAGGCATGACCAAAAAGATATAGCTTGGCACCGATCTATGTCAGGCTTTTTGCGACATGTTATTTTGGTTATATTTTATCTCTCACTAATATTCATTTTACCAGGGAGGCTTTGTGATTTTCTTTTTATTTTAACATTGTGCTTTTTATTCTCGGAAAGTCATGTAAGTGTGGGTCATCTCAGAATGCATGGAGCTAAATGATGATTCCAGGGGAGGTGTTCAAGACCCCACAGGCCAAGATAATTTTTTGTAGAATTATTGGGCACTGTTGCATATATGAGAGTAGCTACTTTACACTTACTTTTTATGATATGTATTAGGTACTATGCCACACCTGACTTCTTTTTGATTATTTGGTTGTTTGTTTGATCTCTCTGATTATTTTTTTGGGGTGATGCTCTGGAAATGAATGTTTTTCTTAAATTTGTTCCCTTGTTTGTGCATGTCATTGATTTGTCTACATTAGGCTCTTTTATTTTAAATATTCTACCTTTACATCTAAATAATCAAATGACCTGAAAGCAATCATAAGAAAATATTTTTCTTAATAAAATTATTTGCTTGGCTCTCAATGCCGCTTTTTAAAAATAATTGATCTTTAGAATCTTCAATGGAGACGTGCAGTTAAGGTTTAACTGACATGCCTTATCCATCATAGATGTGCTTCTTCAAGTTAGCAAAAGCTTTAGACAGATTCTTATATAAGCATAACCCAATGATTCAGCATGATAGATTTATTTTTTTTATAACGCATTTAGGTATAGATAACTAAATAAAAAAGTCTGCATATGAATATCCCTTCTTTGGCGAAATTATAAGTCTCTTTTCTTAAATATGATACATTCCTTATCTTGTATTTATATGGAAGATAGATGTCATGATTTTATGCAATTAGGTGGGTCTAGCTGGCAGTTCATTCTATAGACAGAACTATAAGTCCCTGCCATGAGCATTCCTAGACTCGGGTGGGGTTGAGTTATGAGTCTCATTACTACGCTTACATTAGTCTAAGTCATGAGCTCTACTCGATTGATTCATTAGTCCCTCTTTAGATTTATAGGGTCAATGCTAGTAATGTCCTTGCAATGCTTTAGTTCTTATTGTCTTGGCAACCTTCATTTTTTCAGGAGATTATAAGAATTGCATATCTATGTTAATCGGTGATGTCGGCTCACATGCTCAGCTACCATTGATGATATGTTTGCTTTTATTCATCCTTGTGTGCTTGGTTGTGTTGCACCCCTCATGTGAGTAGTATAGATTTTTTCTTTCATTGAAATAGGGAATTTCACTGAGAAAACCAGTACTACGCGCCAAACTCCAATAGAAAACAACACTGATGTTCAAATTACTTTTGCTATTAAATGAAACTGTGTTTCATTGTTTAAAATAATTAGTTTCCAAGAGGTATACGAGATGGAAATCTCCAAATTCTTGGTGATTTATTTTATCTTTTCCCTAATCAATACTAAACCATAACCTAATCCAAGATCTTATGCAGATTATATAGTAGCGGCTGGAAACCGATTATAAGAGCTTATAGTTCCTGCTCGGAAACCCAAGCTGAAATTTCCAACCCCATGAAGCAGATTTACCGGATCATGTCATCCTGCCCCAAAATGTCACTAGAGAAAACCTTGGATGATAGCGGCATATGGGTTTCGCCGGACATGGCTGAAGAGGTCCTCCGCCATTTTGAAAATGCCGGCATGCTCGCGTATCACTTCTTCACATGGACTCGCAAGCAGCGAGAATATTCCACCACTACTTCGGCCTACCACTCCATCATTACTTCCCTTGCTAAGATTCGACAGTATCAGCTCGTATGGGAGATAGTTGGATGCATGCGCCACGAGGGAGTCCTCAATATCGAAACTTTCTCAATCATAATTCGCAAATATGCTCGGGCTCAAAAGGTTGATGAGGCGCTCTACACCTTCAATGTCATGGAGCGGTATGGCTTAGTCCCAAATCTTGCTGCTTTCAACAGCTTGCTAAGCGCTTTCTGCAAATCTAAGAATGTGAGGAAGGCCCAAGAGGTGTTCGATGAATGGCGCCACCGGTTCAAACCCGATGTCAAAACATACAGCATTTTACTTGAAGGGTGGGGGCGAGAGCCCAATTTACCTAGGATGTGGGAGGTGTTCGATGAGATGACAGAGACCGGCTGCATTGCAGATATTGTCACATATGGCATTATGGTTGATGCCCTTTGCAAGGCAGGCTCAATCATCGACGCTGTAAATCTAGTCAGGGAGATGCCATCTAGGGGCTGCCAACCAACATCTTTTATCTACAGTGTACTGGTTCACACATATGGTGTGGAGCGGCGTATTGAGGATGCGGTTGATACCTTCTTGGACATGCAGAAGAACGGCGTGAATCCAGATGTTGCAGCGTATAATGCTCTGATATCAGCCTTTTGCCGGGCAAATAGGTTTGAGAATGCTTTAAGGGTTTTAGAAGAAATGGGACATAAGGGTGTTTCGCCGAATTCAAGGACCTGCAACACAATTCTGAGCAGCTTGATAAGTGTTGGAGAGAACGATGAGGCATATAGAGTTTTCCGTAGGATGATCGAGTATTGTGAGCCAGACTCAGATACATATACTATGATGATAAAGATGTTCTGTGAGACGGACATGTTGAGTAAGGCTTTGAAGGTGTGGAAGTACATGGGATTGAAGCGGCATGTTCCAAGCATGCATACTTTTTCTGTTCTTATCAATGGTTTGTGTGAGGAAGGGGAAGTCGGTCGGGCTTGTGTTCTTATGGAAGAGATGATTGAGAAAGGCATCAAGCCACCAGAATCAACACTTGGGAGATTAAGGCAATTGTTGCTGAAGGGAAAAAGAGAAGATGTTCTAGAGTTTCTTGTGGAAAAAATTAAGCTTTTGGTCAAAGAACCTTTATGTGATTAATGGAAACCCGTGGATTTTCTAATGGTGTTGGGCTATGGCTCTATTTATAGAAGGTTGGAGGACCTTATAGCTTAGGCAGTTCAAATGGCATCATCCACTTTTCTTATTCAGGCGTAAAGGTAATTTTTAAGGAATTTTAAATAGTCAGAATTTTCTTTTCCTGTAAGCATGGATTTGCTGCATCACTGGAAATGATATAAGAATCACTTGCATCATCCAGGAAGTATTTTTAAAGATTTTTTGGTAGATTTCCAACTGGTTAGCTGAGATAGAATCAGCAAAATGGATTAGTTTTAGATTAATACGAAGATGGCTAAATATAGATCACAAAAAGTATCTTTAAGATTTCCTGATGCAATTAGGATGACACAATAAATAGAAATCAAATAAAAATAAGATTCATACGAAGATTCCTAAATACAGATTAACTTTTTTTAAGTGTAAATTAAAAAGAATACATGCAATAATGCAGCTATTGAGTACAATGTGGGCTCCGAAAAATCAAGACCGCTCCCTAGGAGACTTTCGACATTTATCTTCATTTTTGTTTTGAGAGAGAGCTTTGGAGGGTCGAATTTTTAGAAGGCAGATTGAATTGTAGATAAGACATTACCAGAGATTTCGCCCTCTTTTAGCGAAGTCTTTTTTTATCTAGGGTTCGATGTTTCCTATAGACGTAAATCCCTATGGTTAATTACTCCCTCTCAATAACGGGAGAGAACTTTCAATTAATGCTAATCATTGAGAATTGAATATTGAACATATAATATCTATAAACTTAGAATTTTAAATTATAGAATTCACCACTTGAAGCTTAAAGTAGTTGGTGAGGGAATAAAGATGAAACTTGATTAAGATTCCATGGTTCCGTCATCCCAGGTCGTTGTGGTCCATGATCTACTTAGTCAGAGGTGGTAGTCGACCCAATCTGACAAAAGGATTCTTGTCAACAGTTATTGGTTGCATCATTTAAGAGATTCTTGTAGATTTGAGGTGGATGTTTGCCTAAGGGGATAAATTTAAGTTGACTTTAGCTAATAGTAGGCTTTGGGCCAATCAATTGTACCCTTATGATTCACAACTCAAAGCGTAGAAAACCATTGAGGAACATACATGTTGCGACCATAACCATAATATAATGGTGTCATTTGGTGACAACCACACGATTAGAGAGTTCTGGTCATAACCACTACTTTTGTGGTGTTATTTGTCGATAAAACCACTCAGATAGAGGAATCAGACCATGTCTTTTCTGTCTTGCAATTGCTTTGATATTTGTTCTTTGTGAACTGAAGTTAATTAGAATTTTGTCACCCTTAACATTGTCACAGAGGGTGGATGAGATTTTACTTTTAATTCTTTTAAGTGATTTAATTTTAGCTTGAATATTAATTGATTATTTTGAAAATCTTGATTTAAAAGTTTGACCCATTCGGTTGAAATCTTCTGATCGACACAGTCATTATCAGGATATTAAATATTTTAAACTTTTATATTTTAAGGGGGGCAATTAATTTTGTTAATTTAAGCTTTTCAGAATATAAGTCCTGTCGACTCCTGTCTTTATAAGGAGCGGGATCGTACTAGTTTCATGATTTAGAATTGTAAATCTTATTTTAGGATTTGAACATTTATTAGGGTTTACTAGCTCGTTAACTTCTAGTTCTTATAAGGAGGAGCATCGAGCTAATGGGGTGGAACATACAACCATATTCTATAGATAAAGCGGCCCGATTAGCCCGCACAACTTTCTCAAACCTAATGTTTGAGCGCTCTAAATATTGTTTGAAGCACATGCAGACGTTTAACTTTATGTACTTAAGCTTTAGTTTTAGCATTTGATTTCTTAAACATTACATGATTTAAAACATGGATTGAATTAAATATTGTTTTAAATGACATCTTTAAGACTTGAAATTATCTAAATTTGTTTCATCTAAATATCTATACCTTAATACATATATATTCACTTTGATCTTTTGAAAACTGCATTCTTTTCGCTAGCAAAAATGTTGCAAATCCGGTGAGGTGAGACATACGAAGTCCTTGTTGATTATTTAAAAAAATGAAATTTATATTTTAAGCTTAGCCTTGATCTATGATGTTTCATATTTAAGTAAAGTTCAAACCTGTTTATAGAATTCAGTATTCAATTAAGTTTAGCTTTCCAGATTCTTTTACATTTGAGTCATTTGAAAATTTAAAGAATTGTAAGCCTTGACAATCCAATTTGAAATTTTAGTATTATTATTGGTTAAAACTTGAAATACTTTAATTTTGGGGTTCTTACATACATATCACCCAAAACTTCAAATATAACAACATAAACATTCATTTACATTAAGTTTTTGATTTTTATCTAAGGATTTTCAAGTATAATGGGGTTTGAGACTTCTAATTCATGATTTATGTTTCTTTTTATGTTCATTTTTATATCGTTTTAAAGTCCAAATAATTCAATTTCTTAAGAACATTTACAAGTCTAAAATCACTTGAAATTTTGGCAGCCTCTAGGTGTCGTCCCTTATTAGGGGGCTGCATCAGGGTGTCTGCCTGTCCATCTGTACATAAGACGCGCTGGTTAGTATCGTGAGACACTGCGGCCGGAAGAATGCTTTTAATCCATCGGTCTATAAGACGCGTGTGCGTATTCTCTTTTCTTGCATTTTCGGCTGGAAAAGATCTAGTCACTGGTCTATAAGATGCATGTGGGTCTTCACTGCCTGCATTAAATAATGTGGGCACAATTTTCCTTTAGAAGCTAAATTAGCAAGACTAGCTTTTGAAAGCCTGAAATTTTTCGAAGAATTGGAATCATTAAATAGTTCATCCTCGAGTGGAGGCTTCTTCATAGCAGAAACCATTCCATCAAAGCCCTTGCTTGTACAGGAAGGCCTCACATCCACACCAAACTCATATTCTTCATCCTCCGGTCCAGCATCAGAAACGTATTTGAAGATTCTCATAATATCCTCAACTTCAGAAATGTGCTTCTTATTAGCCTTGTAGACCTAATTGTAGTAACCGAGCAACTCCTCTAAGGAGACTGTGTCGAATGCCATGGAGTGTAGCAGATTAAGATCGCTGCTCATAGTGGAGATTCGATGCTCCAGTGACTACAAGAAGGCGGCAGCCACCGAATCAAGCGGAATTTGTTTCCTCTAAATGGATTCGGGGAGGGCTTTGGAGCTGGACTCTACGTGGTTGCAGAAGGTGGCGAGGGACTTCCCTGCCCAGCCAGCCCTCAGCTCGACTATGCGACTGTATCGAAGAGGAGAAGCACTGGAGAGAGGCAAAAGCTTCGAAGATTATTGTATCGAGTGATCTCGTTGTTGTTTCCCTCCAGAGTAGGGCAGGCGATGAGATTTGAAGATCGGATTTTTCGGGTCTCCGTACGCCGTGATCACCTACCTCTTCAACTCCAGATACAACGAGGACGAGGGCTTTTGGTAGGGGAGAGAGGTTTCAGCGAAAGTTTTTGGTGTCTACAGGGAGAATCAGAGATCTCGGGTCTCTGTACGCCGCGACTCTGACACTGGGTTCTTGTCGCGAATAGTTACTAACTTTAAACTCATTTAGTTTAATTTTTTTTTCTAATTTTTTATTTTTAAGTATATTTTTATTTGTCAAGATACAAAAATAACAATAAGCCTTTTAAGTCATTAAGTCTGGTCGGCTACATGAATCTCTTTTTTTCCGTTGCATCCTATTGAGTGTCATTTTTTCATTTAATTTTAATAAATTTATACCATTTTTTATACAATAGGCCCAAGTCTTTCTAGGTCTACCCCTGCCTTTTTTTAACATAAGTCGAATCTAAAACATCTACTTTCTTGCCCGGATCATCAACTGGTCAATGCTTAATGTGACCAAACAATCTAAGATGGCTTTCTCTAATTTTGTCCGCCACTGGGACTACACCAACCCTATGCCGGATATATTGATTTCGCATTTTGTCTCTAAGTGTAAAGTCACTCATCCACCTGAGCATTATCATCTCAGTAGTTTTATGCTTCTCTTTTAAAGGCCAACATTCAATGACAGAGCATTGCAGGTATCACTGCTATCTTATAAAATTTTCCTTTCAGTCTAAGAGGTACTATTCTATCACACAATAGGCCCGAAGCATTCCTCCATTTCAACCAACCAACTTAAAATTCTACTAATAACATCTCTATCTATATCACCATTATTTTGAACAATAGACCCAAAATATCTAAAGCGTTCACACCTTTAAATTTGAGTACATTCAAATAAATCCAAATCATATAAAATTGGGTAGTAATTGAATTCTTAAACATCACAATTGAAATCTTAGTTGTATTAAATTTGATAAGAAATGAAGAACTCTAGCAAAGCCATCATAAAAATATTTAGAAAGTTGACAAATAAAGGGAGATTTGCTTGCTGTTCACTACGGTAAGTCAGGTAGTTGGCCGTTATATCTGCAGGACACTTCTGCTTCCTCTGGTTAAGAGGAATTAAGCGTGAAGGAAATACTGTANCAAACCAGAAAAGCACACAAGAATTTAATATGGAAAAATTCTAGAACGGGGAAACACCACTGAGTCACACCACCAAAAAAGTTTCACTATGAAATTCAGAGAGTTTACAGAGAACACTCTCAAATTTCCTCTCCTCTCAAGGCCAAGGCCTCGCTCCAAACACTTTTTGCTCCGATCCGACGCTAAAAACGTACGCTGTCACAGAAATCCACATCTCTGACGCTTCTCTCCTTCATCAGGAACTTGTCGAAGAACTTGCACAGGAAGCAGGTCTTATGCCACTAANTCTTTTTGCTCCGATCCGACGCTAAAAACGTACGCTGTCACAGAAATCCACTTCTCTGACGCTTCTCTCCTTCATCAGGAACTTGTCGAAGAACTTGCACAGGAAGCAGGTCTTATGCCACTAAAATTCGTCCTTAAATAGGCAATCCCCGTGCCAACCGCTCCGGGGTCGAGCGCCTAAAGCCCCAAGGCCTCTAGATCAAGCATCTAAATTGAGCGCTTAGGCGCCCAATGGTTGGCACATATGCGCCAACTTTACTGCACACACACATAAAGTGACGCATATGCACCATAGGCGCCGACTTCTCTGTGAGCAGCAGCGTCCACAACTCGGTCTTCTGTAGGTGCTTCGGCTCCACAAACCGAGCACTTTCGACTAACTAGGATGGAAATATTATCTGTAGGAAAACATACCCAAAAGGGCTAATTTAAATTTAATATAAATATAATTGTTTTGCTTGCAGGTGACTCTATGCCAAGCTAATCTTTGAATAGGCATGACCAAAAAGATATAGCTTGGCACCGATCTATGTCAGGCTTTTTGCGACATGTTATTTTGTTTATATTTTATCTGTCACTAATATTCATTTTATCAGGGAGGCTTTGTGATTTTCTTTTTATTTTAACATTGTGCTTTTTATTCTAGGAAAGTCATGTAAGTGTGGGTCATCTCAGAATGCATNTTTGATTTAAAAGATTGACCCATTCGGTTGAAACCTACTGATCGACACGGTCATTATCAGGATATTAAATATTTTAAACTTTTATATTTGAAGGGCGCAATTAATTTTGTCAATTTAATCTTTTCAGAATATAAGTCCTGCCGACTCCTGTCTTTATAAGGAGCAGGATCGTACTAGTTTCATGATTTAGAATTGTAAACTCTTATTTTAGGATTTGAACATTTATTAGGGTTTACTAGCTCGTTAACTTCTAGTTCTTATGAGGAGGAGGATCAAACTAATGGGGTGGGACTACAACCATATTCTATAGATAAAGCGGCCCGATTAGCCCGCACAACTTTCTCAAACCTAATATTTGAGCGTTCTAAATATTGTTTGAAGCACATGCAAACGTTTAAATTTATGTACTTACGCTATTTTAGTTTTAGCATTTGATGTCTTAAACATGACATGATTTATAACATGGATTGATTTAAATATTGTTTTCAATGACATCTTTAAGACTTGAAATTATCTAAATTTGTTTCATCTAAATATCTATACATTAATACATATATATTCACTTTGATCTTTTGAAAACCGCGTTCTTTTCGCTAGCAAAAATGTTTCAAATCCGGTGAGGTGAGACATACGAAGTCCTTGTTGAGTATTTAAAAAAATGACATTTATATTTTAAGCTTAGCCTTGATCTATGATGTTTCATATTTAAGTAAAGTTCAAACCTGTTTATAGAATTCAGTATTCAATTAAGTTTAGCTTTCCAGATTCTTTTACATTTGAGTCATTTGAAAATTTAAAGAATTGTAAGCCTTGACAATCCAATTTGAAATTTTAGTATTATTATTGTTTAAAACTTGAAATAATTTAATTTTGGGTTTTTACATACATATCACCCAAAACTTCAAATATAACAATATAAACATTCATTTACATTAAGTTTTCGATTTTTATCTAAGGATTTTCAAGTATAATGGGGTTTTAGACTTTTAATTCATAATTTATGTTTCTTTTTATGTTCATTTCTATATCGTTTTAAAGTCCAAATAATTCAATTTCTTAAGAACATTTACAAGCCTAAAATCACTTGAAATTTTGGCAGCCTCTCGGTGTCGTCCCTTATTAGGGGGCTGCATTAGGGTGTCTGCCTGTCCATCTGTATATAAGACGCGCTGGTTAGTATCGTGAGGCACTCCGGCCGGAAGAAATATTTTAATCCATCGGTCTATAAGACACGTGTGTGTCTTCTCTTTTCCTACATTTTCGGCTGGAAAAGATCTATTAACTGGTCTATAAGATGCATGTGGGTCTTCACTGCCTGCATTAAATAATGTGGGCACAATTTTCCTTTAGAAGCTAAATTAGCAAGACTAGCTTTTGAAAGCCTGAAATTTTTCGAAGAATTGGAATCATTAAATAGTTCATCCTCGAGTGGAGGCTTCTTCATAGCAGAAACCATTCCATCAAAGTCCTTGCTTGTACAGGAAAGCCTCACATCCACACCAAACTCCTCATACTCTTCATCCTCTGGTCCAGCATCAGGAACGTATTTGAAATTCTCATAATATCCTCAACTTCAGAAATGTGCTTCTTATTAGCCTTGTAGACCTAATTGTAGTAACCGAGCAACTCCTCAAAGGAGACTTTGTCGAATGCCATGGAGTGTAGCAGATTGAGATCGCTGCTCATAGTGGAGATTCGTTGCTCCAGTGACTACAAGAAGGCGGCAGCCACCGAATCAAGCGGAATTTGTTTCCTCTAAATGGAATCGGGGAGGNCTTTGGCAGAGGCCTAAATATCGATTTTTCATGCGCTATGCCCATGTACTAACTACTCAAAATCCACGTGTCATATGGGGATCAAACCCCTGACCCGAGGGGGAGGGGACTTACAGTGACCCCGCCACTAACAGACCAAGGCTTGAGAGCGCGCGTGTATATAATATATATATATATATATATTCCATCAATTAAAATGAATGTTAATGTCTTCAATTTGATGTTTTAAAGTGTTAGAATTANGTCTTTGGCAGAGACCTAAATATCGATTTTTCATGCGCTATGCCCATGTGCTAACTACTCAAAATCCACGTGTCATATGGGGATCAAACCTCTGACCCGAGGGGACTTACAGTGACCCCGCCACTAACAGACCAAGGCTTGAGAGCGCATGTGTATATATATATATTCCATCAATTAAAATGAATGTTAATGTCTTCAATTTGATGTTTTAAAGTGTTAGAATTACATTATAAAAAAATAAAAAATAATATGGCATTTTTATAAGAAATAGATGTTATATGAAAAAAATTCCCATTCTCTTAATGTACTTTTTTTNTATTATAAAAAAAATAATAATATGGCATTTTTATAAGAAATAGATGTTATATGAAAAAAATTCCCATTCTCTTAATGTACTTAAATTTTTTTTTTTAATATATTAATGTTGTCAAGGTAAGCAAAAAAAACGTATCAAAGAACAAGCCTTTTTTTTATACAATTTTATTCTCAAATATATTACAATATTACATATATTTTATTTTAAAAGTAATCATAGGTGACGATCCCGGTCGCCACCCAAGTGCTCGGTACTCACAAGTTTACAGGATGCAAGGAAGTTGAATTTTGAGGGAAGTCGGCATTAAATAACTCAACTCGTTACGAAAAAGAAAAGTTTAAATTAAGCATATTATAACATATGCATGCCATCGCTTGTGTGTCAAACACAAAAAATACACATGCATATTTTTATGAATACTAAGTTAAAAGGAAAAAATTTTTGTCCAGACTCCGGACGTAATATACCGCCATGTATCCTATATCAGGCCCATCTAAAAAATATTAAAGTAAAACTGTGGATTCCACAATAATCCCAAGTAACCTTTACGGACCCCGAAATAAAACCGTGAAGGTTATTTCAGGGTTATTTTAGATTATTTCTGAGTTATTTTAAAGTTATTAAGAGAAACTCATATATTCCACTTCAATAACCCCAAAATAACATTTACGGTGTTAGTACTGATTATTGAAATGAAACCGTGGAAGTTATTTCAGAATTATTTTTGAGTTCTTACGGGGTTATTAAAGTGAAATAAGTGAGTTTCTCTTCAATAACTCCAAAATAATCATAGTGTCACACATAGCGACATATTATTGGAGTCCGTACGTTGAACTACGTTTCGAGACCGGAAAGAAAATTTTTCGTAAGTTTAATAATGCTACCATTAAGTCAAACGCGATCAAACTTTATTTGATCCTAAGTGTTTGAGGGCTTAGTTTTTCACCGTGTGGTTACAGTTTCGAATAACATATATAGTTCTTCGAGCATAACTTTTCTAAAAAAATGATAATAAAAAATAAATAAATAAATAATCAAGCCGAACACGATTGAACACAAACAACATTTTTAAACAGCTCTAAAAGCAGCACAGCACATTCATGAAGAAACCAAACCACAACCATAAGAGAGAACCCGTATCAGGAAACAATAACAGAATTCCTCATAAATTATCAAAAACCTCACTAAGTTAACAAAAAATACCACCGCACATACTTCAATAAATTAAAAAAAAACAAAACAAAATTACATGAAGAAGAAATTAAAGNCACAGGATGCAAGCAAGTTGAATTTTGAGAGAAGTCAGCATTAAATAACTAAACTCGTTACGAAAAAGAAAAGTTTAAATTAAGCATATTATAACATATGCATGTCATCGCTTGTGTGTCAAACACAAAAAATACACATACGTGCATATTTTTATGAATACTAAGTTAAAAAGAAATTTTTTTGTCCAGACTCCAAACGTAATATACTACCATGTATCCTATATCAGACACATCTAAAAAATATTAAAGTAAAACTATGGATTCCACAATAATCCCGAAATAACCTTTACGGACCCCGAAATAAAACCGTGAAGATTATTCAGGGTTATTTTGGATTATTTCTGAATTATTTTAAAGTTATTAAGAGAAATTCATATATTTCACTTCAATAACCCTGAAATAAACCCAAAATAACATTTACGGTGTTATTTCGGATTATTGAAATGAAACCGTGGAAGTTATTTCAGGGTTATTTTTGAGTTCTTACGGAGTTATTGAAGTGAAATAAGTGGGTTTCTCTTCAATAACTCCAAAATAATCGTAGTGTCACACATAGCGACATATTATTGGAGTTCTCACGTAAAACTACGTTTGGAGACCATACAGAAAATTCTTCCTAAGTTTAATAATACTACCATTAAGTCAAACACGATCAAACTTTATTTGATCTTAAGTGATTGAGGGCTTAGTTTTTCACCGTGTGGTTGCAGTTTCAAATAACATATATAGTTCTTTGAGCATAACTTTTCTAAAAAAATGATAATAATAAATAAATAAATAATCAAGCCGAACACCATTAAACACAAACAACATTTTTAAACAGCCCTAAAAGCAGCACAGCACATTCATGAAGAAACCAAACCACAACCATGGGAGAGAAACCGTATCAGGAAACAATAACAGAATTCCTCATAAATTATCAAAAACCTCACTAAGTTAACAAAAATACCACCGCACATACTTCAATAAATTAAAAAAAAACAAAACAAAATTACATGAAGAAGAAATTAAAGAAAGAAAAAGGTCAGGAAGCACAGGAGTACTGCGGAGAAAGGTTTCTGTGTCTGACAAGCTCATGAAGATCATGAACAATTTTGAAGACGGCGTCGGGTCTTGATAGCTTCATGCAGTTCTGAGACATTGTCATCAGCTCTTGGGATTTCGGCCCGAACCAATCTGCAACTATCCTCCCAATCTCCTTTGCACTTTTTGAGAATTTTCCGCATCCGTTCTCTACAACATATGGCACATTCCCAACTTCCTGCCATTTTTTTTTACAATTTTGTTTTCAGAAATGATTTAGAAATTTACATGCATGCCACACAATTCATATTTTTATTTATTTTTACATATTTAACACCCAAAGTTTCATTTTTAGACTTACTAGATATATGTAGGTGTCATAAATCTATGAATGAAAATGTGTATTTCACTTTGAAGAAGACGGTGATGACGGTATTTTTGATGTGATGTTAAGGATTTGAGGAAGATACATGTAAATATAAATGTTTAGGTGTTAAATAGGTAAATATATCAGAAAAGCATGGTTTTTATGTAAAACATACCACCATACTTTTATCTATTTATATATCTAACACCCGAACTTTACAATTTACATTTATACCACTTATATGTTTCACATCACATCAAAAATATTACCGTTATAACTCTTAAGAAGTGATATACACCTTTTCACTCACAAGTAAGGTGACGTGCATGTGATAATTGAAGTTTAGGTGTTAGATATGTAAATACATAGAAATTGAGTGGATGCATAAGAAGTTTAAATGAAATATATATATTAAAGTTTATATGAAATATGAAGAAGACATGCATACACACGCATGCACGCACGCATGCACACGCGCGCACACGCAAGCACACACGAGCACATGCGTACTTTCTTATATAATTTTCACTGGCTATTGTTGCTGGTGCTAGTAGTACTTGTTCACAAAATTTTTCTCATGAATATTTTCAATGCCTCATATTCACTCTCTTGCTTCATACTACCTTCACCTCATGATCTTTAACCAGTTGCTCAAGCTCTTGAATACTTTTTTTATTTTTAAATATCCATACATAAATTTATAATTTGTCTTTGATCTTCAAGTTCAAGTTTTGGTTTCTAATCGCTAGAAACTAGCAGTAGTTGATATATCATTATGTTTGTTAAAAATTATTACAAGATGTGGTTTAAGTTTCGTTCAATAAACTCATATATGCACATAATTTATTGATACAGGGATCTAATCCAAAACACAAAATGGAGACAAATATTAATGCTTAGAACAAATCGGATAACAATTAGGAATTAAAAGAAACTAGAAAACTCAATAACATCAATATCTGGCTAGGGCCGGATAGGAAGATATGGAGACAACGGTCGTGTTGGCACGGTGGTTGAGAGCTGAAGTGGAAGATGGTAAGAAATAGGTGGCTGGAAGTATGAGGCTCTAGGGCGACCGGCAGCTAGAAGCAGGGAGAGGGGGAGTTGGGTGGTTGGAGGCTGGAGCTAGAGGGAAAGGAGGGGATGGTCCGCGGCTAGGAGGACGAAAATGTGATTTGGGTGGCTAGCAGCTGGATCAGGAGGGAAGAGAGATGCTAGCCAGCGGCTAAGAGTAGGGAGGACGGGAGTGTAGAGAGAATCAAAGGGATTATCACCACCTCAAAACAAGATATAAGGGATACAGCTCTATCAAGGAAAGATGCCAGTAGGCAGAAATCTAAAACAAAAACTAAGACTAAACCCTAACTCAACAAACATACGAATTTATAATAGATATATGAGAGGGAAGGGAGAAAAAAAGGACAGTAATTCACACCCATGACTGGCTGACCGGTCCAGCCTCCAAGTAAGACCGACTCATCCTAAGGTTGAAGTGCATAGTTAAACCCATATGCACACCCCACGTCAGTCTCCCAAGGTTGGGGGATCTTCGACTTCATCCATCGAAGCTTCTGGGTCTTTGTAGTATATTGTCAGGTCTGCGACATTGAATGTGGCGCAAACATTGTAGTCACCTGGCAAGTCGATCTTATATGCATTATCACTTAGCTTCCGAAGTATTCTTAAAGGTCTGACTGCTTAGTTTTTGAGTTTTATGAATGCTCCTATCGGGAATCTCTCTTTCTNAGCTCCTTTCTCGGCCTCATCTGATACTAAATCCCGAACCGGTAGACCAGAATTCCTCGTCACTAACGTCTTTCCCATGGAATGGATTCAGCTTATCGTCCATATCTCCCCTTCAACTCTCCAAATCGCGGTCGAGAGTAATCTCACCTAGGCTTCATCATCAATCTCTGCGAGCCTCTGTTAAAGCCGAAGGAATTCCCGTTGTATCTCGTCTCAGGCAAGTTCTGACATGTATCTCCGTGATGGCATGATTAGGGTTTGGGTTTGGAAGGGGTGATTAAGGATAGGGTGGATGGGTAAGGTGAACGCTAGGAAACCCTAGGATGGGAGGCTTTCTCTGATACCAAATGATACTAAAATTTAATCCAAACCACAAAACGGAGACAAATATTATTAATCAAAACAAATCAGATTATAATCATGAATAAAAAAAAAAACTAGAAAACACAAAAACATCAATATCCACCTAGGGCCATGTAGGAAAATTTGGGGACAACGATGGTGTTGGCAGGGTGGCTGATAGCTGAAGTATAAGAGAGTAAGAAATAAGTGGCTGGAAGTAGGAGGTTGTCGGCTGACCGGCGGTTAGAGCAGGGAGAAGGAGACTTGGGTGGTTGGTGGATGGATATGGAAGGAAAGAAGGTGGTGGCCGACGGATAGGAGCAGGGAGAAGGGGAGTTGAGTGGCTGACGATTGGAGCTGAAGGGAAAGGAGGGGTTGTTCGGCAACTAGGAGTAGCGAAAATGTGGTTAGGGTGGTTGGCGGTTGGGTTAGGAAGGGAGATGTTGGTCGGCGGCTGGGTTAGGAAGGGGGAGGGAATCGAGGGATAATCATTACCTCGGAGTAGGATACAACCGAAGAATCACTTGTCATCAAATAAAACCCTAGCAAGTGTAGATGTCTGTAGGAAGAAATGTGAAACAAAAATCAAGGCTAAACCCTAACTCAACAAGCACAAAAATTTATAATAGATGAATAGGAAGGTTGGCCGACCGGTCCAACATCCCTACTGAACCGACTCCCCCCTAGAGTTGAACCGCACAGTTCAGCCCATACGCACGCCCCACATCATTTATGTATATATATTATATGTAATTCCCAAACACTCTAATTCGTAAAAATGACATATCGCTTTGCAACCACAATTGAAGTAAAAAGAACTCTTTACACATCGCATTGCGCGTAATGCTTTAAAAAACAATTTGTAGATATGAATGTAAGCATTCTAGCATTTTTTATAAAATTNGGCGGCTAGGAGGACGAAAAGGTGATTTGGGTGGCTTATGGCTGGATCAGGAGGGAAGAGAGATGCTAGCCAGCGACTAAGAGTAGGGAGGACGGGAGTGTAGAGAGAATCAAAGGGATTATCACCACCTCAGAACAAGATATAGCCGGAACACCATCAAGGGATACAACCCTATCAAGGAAAGATGTCAGTAGGCAGAAATCTAAAACAAAAACCAAGACTAAACCCTAACTCAACAAACATACGAATTTATAATAGATATATAAGAGGGAAGGGAGGAAAAAAGGACAGTAATCACACCCATGACTGGCTGACCGGTCCAGCCTTCCAGTAAGACCGACTCATCCTAGGGTTGAACTGCATAGTTAAACCCATACGCACACCCCGCGTCAGTCTCCCAAGGTTGGGGGATCTTCGACTTCATCTGTCGAAGCTTCTGGGTCTTTGTAGTATATTGTTAGGTCTGCGACATTGAATGTGGCTCAAACATTGTAGTCACCTAACAAGTCGATCTTATATGCATTATCACTCAGCTTCTGAAGTATTCTTAAAGGTCTGACTGCTTAGTTTTTGAGTTTTATGAATGCTCCTATCGGGAATCTCTCTTTCTTCAACCGGATCCACACTAGGTATCCTTCTTTAAAATTCGCTTTTCCTTGTCGTGTTCACCTATGTTTGGTACTTGCAGTTCTGCTTAGCGATCTCTTTTTCAACCTCCTCATAGAGCGTCTGAATCTCATGCACCTAATTCTCTGCATCCTCACTAATCTCTGAGTTCGGTGGGAGCAGTACCAATTTGAGCGGAGTGAGCAGGTTGAGTCCATGCATGATCTTAAATGGGTGCAGCCCGTAGTCTGACTCACAGACTTGTTGTAAGCAAATTCGACATAGTTAGAATCAAATCCCACTACTTGATATTCTTCCCAACAAAGCATCTCAGCAAATTCCAAGGCTTTGGTTTATTACCTTCGTCTAACCATCCATCCGGGGGTGGACTGCAAAATTGAATTGAAGCTTTGTGCCTAGTTTGCCCCATAGAGTCCTCCAGAAGTGACTCGAGAACTTGATCTCCCTGTCTGAAGTAATGGGTGTGGGTATCTCATGCAACCTTACAATCTTCTTGAAGTATAAGTCAGCGATATGCGATGCATCTAGTTTCTGGTAATAGGGTACAGAATGTGCCATCTTCGAGAATCGATCTACCACGCCATGACTAAATCCTTGTTCCACTACGTCCTTGCCTCCTTGGAAGACCCACCATAAAATCCATGCTAGCATCCACTCATGGTGCCTCTGATATTGGTAATGGGGTACATAACCTTGAATCTTGGCCTCGAAATTTTGCCCCATGAAAAATTTGGCATTGTGTGACGTGTCGCTCCATCTCTCTCGTTAGTCGGGGCTAAAAGAAGTGCTCTCACGAGTGCTAGAGTCTTGTCCCTGCTAAAATGCCCTACGAGTCTTCCCTGTGGCTTTTTTGAACGATGAACTCCCTCAACGAACATCTAGAAATGCACAATTTACTCTGATAGAGGAAGTAATCATTAGGTATGTAGTGCAGCCCGACAGGCTTCTGCTGACACGCTCCCAGATTTTCTCGAAATCCTTGTCTGTCATATATAGCTCTTTTACTACCTCAAAACCCACAACTTGAGCCTCCGTCACAGTGATCAACAATTGACGGTGGCTCGGTGCATCTGCTACCTAGTTTTGACTTCACGACTTGTGCTTAAGCACGAACTGGAACGATGCTAAGAGCTCAATCCAAGTGATGTGTCGGTCTTTCAATTTGCTCTTATTGTTTAAGAATTTTAAGGCTTTATGGTCCACAAGCAATGTGAACTCGCCATCACTAGGTATTGGCTCAAGTGCTCAAGAGCTCTCAAAATAGCATAAAACTCATTATCGTACTTCGTGTTTTTTCTCCTGAAAACATTCAGCTTCTCATTGAAAAAAGTGATGAGGGACCTCCCTGGCTCAGCACTGCTCCTATTCCCACGTCAATGCATCACTCTTCTTCGTACAACTAGTTGAAATTTGGTAATGCCAAAACTGATGCCAGGGTCAACTTCGCCTTGAGTGCATTGAAACTTTTTTGAGTTGCCACTATTCGCTGGAATTTCTCTCCCTTCAAAAGCGCTGTCAAAGAGGTGATGACGGTACTGAAGCTCCTGATGAATCGTCTGTAAAATGAATCTAGTCCAAGAAATTGTCTCAGCTCAGTGAATGACTACGGTGCGGTTCAACTCACAATGGCGTCGATTTTTGTATGATTCATATGAATGCCTGCACTATACACAATATAACCCAAAAAGCATACCTGACTTTTCATAAAATGACACTTCTTTGGATGGGCATACAACTTCTCTACTTCCAATACCTCAAATACCGCCCTCATATGCTGTAAGTGCTCCTCCTCAGATCAGACGTATACCGGAATGTCGTCAAAGCAGACCACCACAAATTTCCCAATATAGGTTTGATACCTGAGGTATCAATCTCATAAAAGTGTTGGGCACGTTTGACAATATGAAGGCACAATTGTCCACTCATATAAATGATCTCGAGTTTTGAAAGCAATATTCCACTCCTCTTCTAACCTTCAAATGGTAGCTCCATGCAACTGATCAAAGAGGTCGTCTAAGCGAGATATGGGAAACCAATACATAATGGTAATCTTTTTGATGACATTGTTGTCAATGCATATCATCCACGAACCGTCCTTATTGGACACCATCGGAGCGGGGACAACACACATAGTGGTACTCTAACCAACTCTCTCGCACGAGATCCTGCAATTGTCAATACAACTTCTCGTATTCCGCAGGTTTCAATCTATAGGCAGACCAATTAAACAACACTGATCCTGATATGACTGTGTGTTGAATTTCTCTAAGTTGTGATAATTCCTCTGGAAGACTGTCGGTCATCACATCCTAAAATTCGTGTAGTGGATGTAGCGGTGTTGGTATGTCACTCTCCTTCTCGGTTCCCTCTAGTAGGACTAATGCCAATGCCATCTGAGCATATCCCAAACTTATTGTATGAAGGCGGCCCTTGAAACTAATGCCACTCTGTGTTCCTACACATCTCGTCTCCTTAACTAGTAACAACATGATACATTTCCTATCCTTTTTTAAAAGTGAAGACGTCGTGTTGATTCTTATGATCGAATTATCAAGGCCTCCCCAATAGAAATGACACACGTCCATTGGTCACATCACACCACACTTGCTCCTGTAACTGATCCCAAAATGAAAATTCAACCAAGCAGTGTTGATCCACGTGTATCCAATTTCCCCTCTTCAACAATGTAAGAGAATAAGATTGAGAATGTTTCTGTGTGACAAATCTCAATTTATTCACCATTATTGTGGACACTACATTTTCCTAACTCCCATCATCGATAATCAAACTAAAAATCTTGTTATTTACCGTACACTTGGAGCGAAAGATATTGTGTCTTAGTCATGACTTATTTCTTTCCGACTCTGAGTATACAACTTTCCGTATGACTAACATCTCTCCCTCTTCACCCTGGAGTTGAAGTTCTTCCTCTGGACTATTCTCTGACTCCTTATCCTCCACCTCCTCGACGATATTCTGATTTGTGAATGAGAAAAATTGGCTCGTGGGACAGTTGGAGGCTATGTGTCCGTAGTCGTAGCACCTAAAACATCTCCTAACAGGAACTTTATTGGGAGAGCTACCCTTTTCCGACTTCTTTCCACTCAAATATGTTTTGTCACTCCCCTGTCCTATCTTGCCAACTCCCCCAAAGGTACTCTTGTCAGTCGTTATAGTTGTAGGTGACTGTCTAACTAAAGATTATTGTCTGAATGAAGATTGTTGTCTGCTCTATTTTTGCTGTCTTTCCACCTTCAAGGCTCAGATTTTAACATCCCTCAACGACCAATATGACTGTAACTGCATGACATTACTAATAGTAGGCTTGAGGCCCCCCATGTATCAGTATATGGTGTGTTCCCTGGCTTGACTAGGGTTCGCGAACAGCTCATGTTTGACTCGTTAAGAAGCTCGTGTTCGGCTCGTTTGCTAAGTTAACGAGTCGAACACAAACAAAGATTTGTTCGTTCGTGTTCGGCTCGTTTTGGCTCAAAATATTACTCATCAATTATTTATATATATATTTATATTTATTTATTTATTTATTTATGAGTAGCATTTTAAAAAAAATTGATTAACTACAAGGCTATAAAGATTTATAATCAATTAAAAGTATTAATTAAGAAAATAGAATAAAAATTATTAAATTAGATTCAAATGATGTTTTAATATAAATAATAATTTTTAAATCTTGCCCCAACCCTTAACATCTTATGACTACGTGATTAGGGTTGTCAAAATGACTCTTTGTTTGTGAACAGCTCGTGTTCGACTCGCTAAGCAAACAAGCCGAACACAAGCTAAGCTTGGGTTGGCTCGTGTTCGGCTCGTTTACACCCTTAGGCTCGATCAACCCACACTTCATCTATAACTGATCGAGTTTCGCGAACTCCTCAACAACATGTCCTAGACGTAATGAAATGGAAGATATTTTCTTTGCATCTCCATCACCTATCCTGTCTTGCCAACTCCCCAGGAGGTACCCTTATCAGTCGTTGTAGCTGTAGGTGACTACATAACTAAAGACTGTTGTATGAATAAAGGTTGTGGCCTGCTCTATTTTTGTTGTATTTCCACCTTCAAGGCTAAGGTTTGAACATCTCCCAACGACCAATATAGTTGTAACTACATTTCAACTGCAAGTAGTTGAACTGTGTCGTGAACTTCTCCACTGAAAGATCTCTCTAGTGCAGGTGGAGTTTGAGAAATGTGTCCTGACAGTAACGAGATGGAAGGTATTTCCTCAGTATTTTTTTCCTCATCCTTTCCCACTTATTATTCTTATCACTACCTTCTCAATTCCTCTGTCTTTGCAAGTTCTCCCACCACGACAATGTGCTCTTTTTCAACTTAATGGCAGCTAATTTTATCCATTTATCTTCTGACACTTCCTTATATTTGAGATTCGCCCAACATAGTACAACCATTCGATAAATTCATTTGAATCCATACCTCCATCAAAATATAGTAGATCCACTATGACGTCTTTCATATGTTGGCTCCTTTCTCGGCCTCATCTGATACTAAATCCCGAACCAGTAGACCAGAATTCCTCATCACTAGCGTCTTTCCCATGGAATGGATTCAGCTTATCGTCCACATCTCCCCTTCAACTCTCCAAATCGCGGTCGAGAGTAATCTCCCCTAGGTTTCATCATAAATCTCCGCGAGCCTCTGTTAAAGCCGAAGGAATTCCCGTTGTATCTCGTCTCAGGCAAGTTCTGACATGTATCTCCGTGATGGCATGATTAGGGTTTGGGTTTGGAAGGGGTGATTGAGGATAGGGTGGATGGGTAAGGTGAACGCTAGGAAACCCTAGGATGGGAGGCTATCTCTGATACCAAATGATACTAAAATTTAATCCAAACCACAAAACGGAGACAAATATTATTAATCAAAACAAATCAGATTATAATCATGAATAAAAAAAAACTAGAAAACACAAAAACATCAATATCCACCTAGGGCTAGGTAGGAAGGTTTGGGGACAACGATGGTGTTGGCAGGGTGGTTGATAGCTGAAGTATAAGAGAGTAAGAAATAAGTGGCTGGAAGTAGGAGGTTGTTGGGTGACCGGCGGCTAGGAGCAGGGAGAAGGGGACTTGGGTGGTTGGTGGATGGATCTGGAAGGAAAGAAGGTGGTGGCCGACGGCTAGGAGCAGGGAGAAGGGGAGTTGAGTGGCCGGCGGTTGGAGCTGAAGGGAAAGGAGGGAAAAATGTTCGGCAATTAGGAGCAGCGAAAATGTGATTATGGTGGTTGGCGGCTGGGTTAGGAAGGGAGATGTTGGTCGGCGGCTGGGTTAGGAAGGGGGAGGGAATCAAGGGATAATCATTACCTCGGAGTAGGATACAACCGAAGAATCACTTATCCTCGAAAGATGCCTGTAGGAAGAAATGTGAAACAAAAATCAAAGCTAAAGCCTAACTCAACAAGCACAAAAACTTATAATAGATGAATAGGAAGGTTGGCCGACCGGTCCAGCATCCCTACTGAACCGACTCCCCCCTAGACTTGAACCGCACAGTTCAGCCCATACGCACGCCCCGCATCATTTATGTATATATATTATATGTAATTCCCAAACACTATAATTCGTAAAAATGACATCTCGCTTTGCAACCACAATTGAAGCAAAAAAGAACTCTTTACACATCGCATTGCGCCTAATGCTTTAAAAAACAATTTGTAGATATGAATGTAAGCATTCTAGCATTTTTTATAAAATTTCAAAACTATATATGTTCTTGGCTCATTAAGCATTAATACTAGTATTAGATATATGAAAAGTAATGCACATAGAAATGGCGACGTTATAAGAGACCAAGTTTTTTATTAGGAACAGTCCAAAATTTGCAATGTTTAACCTCTCAATGTTCTAAACTTATTATTAGAATAAAAATTGCCTAAAACATGCGAAGTTACATAAGTTAGTATCTCGTCAATTAGCAACATGCTTAAAGTTGAGTTGAGCTACCTTCATGTGTGGAACAAAAAGTTAATGGCTTTGAAAAAACTGCTTTACCTGGCCAGCAATGAAACCATTGAGAATTATAGGAAGGCCTCGAATCATGGCTTCAGCTATGGTCCCCGGCCCAGCCTGCAGATAAAATTTGTGATGCTACTTAGAATTTTAAGGAAAAAAAACTATCAAATAAGAAATTTGTCCGCACAATTAAAGAAGATTGGAAGATTTACATGCATACCACTTAATTCCTATGTATTTACATATCTAACGCCTAAAATTCATGTTACACATATGCCATCTTACCTATGCATGAAAACATGTATTTTACTTTTTAAAAAGTTAAAACAGCAGTGAATTTTTAATGTGATTAGAAAGAGTCAGAAGGTATAAATGAAAAAAGTAAAGTTCAGGTGTTAGATATGTAAATACATAGGACTTAAGTGGTATCTATGTAAATGCCCCAAAAAGATTTACCTTTGTAATTATGCAATCGCATGCACCCATGCATTCTTCCATCTTAGTAACAAAGCCCTTCACCTGGATATATATAAAGTATATAAGAAGCTCACATAAGAAAATAACAGAATCAAGATAAAGAGAGAGAAAATATTTAACAAGCAGTATTTTAGAGGAACATCATATGGGCTGATGAAGCAAAGCAATAGCGTTTCTAAGTTTTAGGCAGAGCATTGCAAGAAATTTTGATGAAGACAAAAGCAGTATATTTGATTAGCTCATTACTGTGTTGTAATTTATTAAGCATGAATTATCCTTAATAAATATTATTTAAACCTTAACTAGTTAAAACTACCTTAAGCATCTTTTTAGTAGACAATAATTATCACAATTAAAGAGCTTATACATCATTGCTAAATTTTAGCTACTAGTATCTAAATGATAGATTACAAATCCCATGACTAATTATCATAAATTAATAGTAATACAGTTTTAATTGTCTTAATAATAATTAATCATTAATTATATAATCAAATAAATAATATTTTATTTCTACTTAATTATTCGTTTGTTAATTATTCCTGGTTTATCATAGTAGGCACAAAATATTAATGTACTTAATGAAAACCTTAATATATTTTTAGCCAGCATAAATGAATCATTAATTATCTATTACTATTATAACATAAATATTAATTGATCCTATACTTAATTTTTACGATTTATGCTTTCATTTGGATAATTTTTGGCTAAGCTAAACCTATGTGACTGCTATCAATAAAGGGATTAGCCACTACCATCCTCCACAACTAGATTCTTACTTGTTAATGGAATAAAAAGGATGATGAAAGTA
>JXCR01041650.1:198585-218700 GCA_002079205.1 Phalaenopsis hybrid cultivar
CGTATCAATAAGGCTGCAAATGAATCAAGCTAAGTCAATCAGGTGCTTATTAGAGCTCAAGCTCATTTATCAAAATTTTGTTCAAGCTCAACTTAAGCTCTAATTGTGTTTTTAGGATTTTGTTCAAACTTGAGCTCATTCATTAAAATCCACTTCGAGCTCGATTGATATTGAGATTATCAAGACAATTAAAAAACAGCTCATTTGACAGAATAAACAAACCTTAATCGAGCTTTATACAAGCAGCTTGTTAGATTATTGAACTTAAATGGTTTTTACACCATAAGTTAAATGGGATACTCGCACCGGAATTGGGTAAGCTAATTTGAAGACAAGTTAGGCTTCAACAAACTTTTTGATTCATTTAAAAAATGACCAGTTTGGGTCATGCAGGTTTGATCCTAGTCAATTTTAGGTCAAAATTGAACTTGACCCATTAACACGAATTGAAATCCATTGTTTTTGTACTAAATAAATTTTGGAGGATATTTGGCCAAATAAAAATATAAAAGAAATATTTCCCAAAGAGCCCTGTCATTAAGCACATAAAATCATTTTTTTCTAAAACATTCTTATTTTTTGCCACCTCTTAGTAAAGAGAAACCTTAGTCTCCCTTTGACATATCCCTCTGTTATATGTTTCATTTTCTTGATCACAAGTTGAGCCTTTGCAAAAACAGTCAAGTAAAAGTTGAACAATAAAATTTTAAAAAGGAGTCTTTTTTTTAAAATGATAATTTAACTAGCTTGAATGAATTTTTAAATTTTTATACATTTAAATATATTTTACCCTCAATAGTTATCATAACAAACACATAAAAGCATTTCGTTTTAAAATATTAAAATAACCCAAATATACCTCTAACTAAAGAATCATAATTATTTCTTCCAACCAGGATGATGGAAAGTACTCAAAAAAAAATTTTGCCCATAAGAGGAATTGTAAATCATGAAAAGTAGTGTTAATAAAGATGATAGCCCCAAATTGACATGTCTACCTAATGCTTGAGGCACTAAGCACCAACTTAGGTGCTAGCTTGTGCTGATTTGCTAACAAAATTTACTTGTTTAATTATAAGAAATAATTCTCGGGTAAANATTTAGTAATGATGTACAAATGTTAGAGGGCCACAACATGAGCTTTTGTTCGGGTATGGTGAGCGCTCAAACCAAGTACCTTGATTCTTTATTTTATTTTAAGCCAATGTGCTACACATTCGAGCACAAAATATAACCTTTTGCAATATTTAATATGTTTCTAGATAAACATGATATAGTGGCTCAAGAAGCAGGCGGACAGGATTGTCATTCTCGATTCAGAAAATAGTTTTATTACTAGATTATCATGTGAGAATTTTGAATTGATATGCCTTAATCCATTTACTTGAACACATATGGCCCTTAAATTTTTATTTAGAGAAATATGCACTGAAGTCTAGTTTGGATACCCCTTATAATTATACTAGAAGACAGCCCCTCATGCAGATGTAAATTGTCCAGCATTTACTTCGATCATCTTTTTGTGTGAAGCATCCTCTCCGCCATTCTTCTTGCCATAGTGATCCTCGTTTGAAGCCTTTAGCAGCAGCATCTTTTCATAGGTAATTTTTAATATTCTTATTAGAATGCCTTCATAGATTCTTTTAACGTTTGCAATCCTTCTAGGTATACTAGGAAGGAAAGAAGACGGGTTTGACAACTCGTTCAAACAAAAGATCTCAACACTATATTAAAACCCTTGGTACGACAACAAACTTTGAACAATGGTATGAGCTTCGAACTGAAGCTTGAACTAAGTTCAAACAAGGCTAGAGTTCTATATTATGATTTAATCTTGTATGACTTGGTTTGAAAAAGTTTTGAGCATAAAATTTGGTGCAACAAATATAATCTCACATGGAAGACCCGTTACATCATTAACTTTAAACATAGGTCATCAAGTAGGAATGCACACTTTTGGTGACATTGTTAACGCTTTTTCAAAATATCCAACGATTGAATTTTATCAGTACCACTCTAAGTGAGCAAAAATGGCTGAATTCTTAATTTTAATTTTGTCAAAAGGTTGGTAAAACTCAACCTACTTATAAACTTTAGAGGCCAAGTGATTTTCCTCAAGACAACTATTAATTTTAAACTTTAATATTATATTCATCACAATGTAAAATATACAAGTTCTATGATGCACCTCTAAAAATACTATACATAAGACAATGACAATATGATTGTGTCAATTTGTACTCAACACTCAATTCTATACCAAGCCTAATAACTCTCATAATTTAACCATAAAATACATCTATAATCATTATTTTCAAATCAACTATTGTGAGTGCCATTGAATAAATCTATATATGTGTAATAGGCCACAAGTATGAGCAAAGTGCCTCTACATCTAGTATTGAGAAATGTTTCATTAGAATTTAGCACTAGATAACATGGACGTTTAAAGCCTTGATAAAAGCACCCAAAGGTGAGTAAACATACTTGAAGCATCCTAACGTATCAATAAGGTTGCAAATGAATCAAGCTAAGTCAATCAGGTGCTTATTAGAGCTCAAGCTCATTTATCAAAATTTTGTTCAAGCTCAACTTAAGCTCTAATTGTGTTTTTAGGATTTTGTTCAAACTTGAGCTCATTCATTAAAATCCACTTCGAGCTCGATTGATATTGAGATTATCAAGACAATTAAAAAACAGCTCATTTGACAGAATAAACAAACCATAATCGAGCTTTATACAAGCAGCTTGTTAGATTATTGAACTTAAATGGTTTTTACACCATAAGTTAAACGGGATACTCGCATCGGGTTTGGGTAAGCTAATTTGAAGGCAAGTTAGGCTTCAACAAACTTTTTGATTCATTTAAGAAATGACCAGTTTGATCCTAGTCAATTTTAGGTCAAAATTGAACTTGACCCATTAACACGAATTGAAATCCATTGCTTTTGTACTAAATAAATTTAGGAGGATATTTGGCCAAATAAAAATCTACAAGAAACATTTCCCAAAGAGCCCTGTCATTAAGCATATAAAATCATTTTTTTTCTAAAACATTCTTATTTTTTGCCACTTCTTAGTAAA
The DNA here is from genome assembly GCA_002079205.1 of Phalaenopsis hybrid cultivar. Classification (NCBI taxonomy): domain Eukaryota; kingdom Viridiplantae; phylum Streptophyta; class Magnoliopsida; order Asparagales; family Orchidaceae; genus Phalaenopsis; species Phalaenopsis hybrid cultivar. The sequence goes on from JXCR01041650.1 coordinate 201,670, forward strand.
GAGAAACCTTAGTCTCCCTTTGACATATCCCTCTGTTGTATGTTTCATTTTCTTGATCACAAGTTGAGCCTTTGCAAAAACAGTCAAGTAAAAGTTGAACAATAAAATTTTAAAAAGGAGTCTTTTTTAAAATGATAATTTAACTAGCTTGAATGAATTTTTAAATTTTTATACATTTAAATATATTTTACCCTCAATAGTTATCATAACAAACACATAAAAGCATTTCGTTTTAAAATATTAAAATAACCCAAATATACCTCTAACTAAAGAATCATAATTATTTCTTCCAACCAGGATGATGGAGAGTACTCAAAAAAATTTTTTGCCCATAAGAGGAATTGTAAATCATGAAAAGTGGTGTTAATAAAGATGATAGCCCCAAATTGACATGTCTACCTAATGTTTGAGGCACTAAGCACCAACTTAGGTGCTAGCTTGTGCTCATTTGCTAACAAAATTTACTTGTTTAATTATAAGAAATAATTCTCGGGTAAAAAATATGATATCCATGATAATAAAATCTTAAAATGCAGCCAAAAAAAGCATATTTTCAAGTTTTGTCACTTCAAATATCAAAATAACAAAACTGTGCCAACTAGTATATCTAAAAACGGTACCTACAAGAACCAAAAGTTATGCTTCCAAGTTTAAACAAATAAATAAAACATAAGTTCGTAGCTTCCATTACATAATGTTAATATAAGCTTCACTACTATTTATTTACTTTTCTTCATCAATACTCACTTCCTTATCAATAGATTTGTAGACCTTCGTCTAATAATATGATTTTGTACGCTTTAACAATAATATAAAAAAATTGCATCATAGAGGCAAGCACCAGATGGGCTTACACCAAATGATTCATCTAGATGACAAATTAATATTTGTGACCATTTGGGAGGTGTTTGAAGCATTAAAATCTCGTCTTTCTGGAACTACCTTTTGTGTCCTTATCATCGCCACTTTTTGACATTACCATTGTTGGCCATTTGTCGCTTTTTGCCATCTTCATGAATGCGAAGATGAAGAAAAATATTACTTTTGGAGAGAAAAAAGAGAGTTGGTAAGATTACACTAACATCACATTTTATAGAAATAACACTTTTTTGTCCATTGTGATGGAAATATAATAGTAAAAGTTTAATCGAGTATATGGGGGTTAACAATATATTTTAAAATTGAATTGGGATAAAATGCAATACCCTAATTATTACTTTTTTACATAGTAATTAAGATAAAAATTTTATTTTAATTATATGAATGCAAAAAATTATATCAAATTTAACATTCAATCTACTCATATCAATGTCAAAATAATTGTTATATCACATAGTCACAACTCTCAAAATACTTCAAACAATCATCTTACTAGTACTTAACAAACAATCCAGCACATAAATCTTATTTATGTTTAAAAAAAAAATTTTCCTTTTAAAAAAAAATAATAAATAATATGAGTAAACAATCATTTTTTATCATCAGTTTAATTATTTTTAAAAACAAGAAAAATATCACAAACAAAAAATTGGAGCTAAATAATGAGAACGTGAACCAAAAAATTTCACAATGATCTACTTCAAGATTCATACCTCTCCACACAAAAAAAGAAATTCAAATGAAGCATAAAAAGTAATTCACAGAAAAAACCTCTTTATACTAATTTCCACATCTATAATATTTAAAAAAAAAATAAAGCTAAACATCTAGAAGAGCATTAAACTGATAACATAAAATACCTGAACTGGAATCTTCCAATCAATCGAAAGCAATTTGTTGGCCAATTTTTTATTACGGCCACAAATCACAAGCATCTGGCCTATTGGTTCTCCAAGATTCTCATCATACAATGTCTGCCCAAGCGCACGGGCAATAGCCTCGATAGGACCCATGCCTTCCCCTCCTCCCATCAACAACACAGCAGGTAAGTCCTCATTCATTCCAAATTCTCTTCTCAATTCATCCTATCCATAAGACTAGGAAATTAACTTTAAAAAAATAGAACTTTTATGAATATTTTATCAAGATAGAGATAGAATGAAAAACAATGAATGGCAGAGGGAGCGCCAATAAGTAGAAGAAAATCAAGCCTACCTTTGGTTGGATAGGCTTAACAAAAGATGGTCTCACAGGAAGACCATAAACCTTTATTTGGTTAGGCTTTAGTCCGGCTTTTAGTGCTCTTTTTGCCACATCCGAAGAAGGGCAATAACATCTAGTAACTAATTTATGAAACCTAGAAGAAAATTGTAAACTTGATCACTAAATATGTATGAAGAATAATACTAATTATTAGAAGAAAAGGTGTACCATCTAGGGACTAAAAATAAATCAAATGACATAAGAAATCAACAAATTTAAGAAGATGAATTTTTTTTGTTACAAAATTATCCTACCATGTTGGATGACAAGTGCTTAGATCTGTGACTACAGTAGTAAAAACAATCTTGTTAAGAAGACCTTTCGCCCTCAAGACTCGAAGGGGAACATGCTGCATCAGGGGATGTACACTGATGATAATATCTGGCTGGTATTTCATTAGACCTTTTGCAACTTCTCTGTGTGAATAAAAGGAGGTAAATTAGCCAAGCATATTGGTGAAATTTGTTATGATGTGATTTTCTTTAGCAACTTCCCGATGCTGAGGAAAATCTCTAGAAAAAAAAAACTTCAAAAAAATGGCAAATAAGAAATTGAGAGAGGAAAACCCAAATTACTTTGAAAATTTTATCGCAAATGAAATCAACAATATAGTAGCTTCAACTAAATTTCTAATTGTAGAACAGTAGAGCATTAATGGCGCCTTGTATTAGTGTATTCAAAGAGTGGAGTTTAGATTAATATAATTAATGATACAATGTCAAGTTAGTTAAGCCATGCCATCAAGCCTTGAATATGTGAATATATAAAGGTCAGAGTCATCAAGTCTACGGGTAAGTGACAAGCAGTAAAATAGGCTTAGCATGTGCTAACATGAATATAGCTAGGCCTTTGAACAAAATAATACTAACTGTAATGTAGCTAATAATTTATATCCCCATATCTCAACATTCCCTTCTTTTCAATGATCGAAGTGGAAGAGATAGAAAAAGGAACATTTTCACATTTTACATTGATGGGCAATTAAATCTTCTCAAGTTTGAGATAGAATGTGAATTACATTGTAAGCGATTTACGCTATTTAAAGCTTTGAAAGCCAGCTTGGAAGAATTGTTCAACTCGACTACTTCAATTGAGACTGAGTCACCATTGATTTAAAACCTTAATATAAAGGGAATTTTAAAGTGTCTCTAAACTTGTAACAAGACAAAATTCAAGGTATTGAGATTCACAATAACAACAACAACAAGCCTTTATCCCACTAAGTGGGGCCGGCTACATGAATCATTTTTCTACATTGTGTACTATAGAGTGTCACTTAAGATAGAGATTGCAGAAGATTTCTTCAGTCAAAAACAAAAATAAATTAAATTAAAGTAAATAAAAGCAGAAGGGTTGAGGGGGGATTGAGTGAAGAGAAAAAATACTACCGAGCTATGAAGGTTGATGTAGCAGCAAAATTGGATTGATGCACTAAACGAGGGGCGGTTCCATAGTAAGTCATCTTCCATAGAGTTCCATGCTTTACCAAGAAGTTATAACTCCTCGGCAACTGGTTAAACGGCCACGGAGTGTGATCGGTCCACAAATCAGTCACAAAAACCTGCATCAAACAAAAAAACATTAACACTCCAAAATAAGAAGATGAAAAATCATAAATTTCTTGGACTTTCAAATAAAGGCTGATTTTGCCATTGGGAAAAGTGCTATGTGTGGCATCCATCCTTTAATGGTGCCAATGTAATACAGATGCAACTATTGTTCTGAAATTTTGCAAACAAGAACAAAAAAAATATAATTTAACAAATTAAAAGAGTTCTATTACTTTAAAAAAATCAAAGGAATAACTAAGCATGGAATCAAATCTCCAAAAAATAAGTATATCACCAAACAATTACATAAAGGAAGTGTTATATAAGAAGGCAACCAAGGAGTTATGGTCAAAAACAAATCTTTAAGCGTAAATTGACATCGCCCACCAGCCCATGAGAAAATTATTGGCCTTCTTCTCTATTCTTGAAATATAACCCAACCCATCCGCCGCCTATGCGTAAAGTATTTGGAAGAAAGACAAGCACATTATAGCTCTATCTACATGTATGGCCAAGAAAGATGACAATATAGAATACATACAGACCAACCAATTATCATTTTTCTAGTGACTAAACAACCAATCTTCAATAAATATAATAGTTTTTCCATTAGTGTGAAGCTTGAGCCATAACCCTCATTCAGGAAATAACCAAAAACAATTTTGATAACTAGCTCAATAAACATAGCAACAATCCCTATACTCAGCAACTCTTTTTAGCACTTTCGTACCAAATAAACAACTGATTAATACTGAAAAGAAAAACTAAACCTTATATTAAAAAGATAAAAAAAAACCTGATACTCGTCACCAAACTCTTGATTGAAAGCCGCCTTGATGGCTTCTGCCGAAGCACGGTGTCCACCACCGGTATCACTCATCAAGATGAGAACTTTCTTGGGGGATTCCGCATCTACGCCATTAATCGGCAAGACCTCCTCCTCAAAAACCCCATTGCCATCCCGCTCAAGAGAATTCGTCTCGTTTGAGGGGATCCCGATAGAGGCGAAACTTGCTGGAACCAACCCGCAGTGAATCTGAAGGAGCCTGTTGTACTCATTCCAGAGGGACTGGAACTTGGAACAGCTGTAGGAAAGGCCGCAGGAGAAGACGGTCTTACGAGTTCTCCTACGCGAAGATAAAGATAAGGGTGGACTACTGAAGTAGAGGAAGTTGGAGAGATGAGATGCGGAAGAGGAAGAGTTTGCAGAGAAAAAGGGGACAGAGAGACTGGAGTCGAATGAGAGTCCGCGAAGTTGGGAGGTGATATCAAGATGGGAAATGGGTTCTTGGGTTATCGTAGATGGGTTCATGGTTGAGAGCACATCAGCTCTGAGACAGTGGAATCGAGGTCACGGAGAGGAAAAATTAATAGGCGGAGGTGGAGATCGACGGGACGAAGCAGAGCCACAAGATAGATTCCTCTTTTCGGATTTTGGGTGGGGAGGATTTTGCGGAAGATAGAGAGGAGCCTCGTGGCCGGTGGGCACATTTCCATTGAAAGATACGGTTGAGCGACCGGCGATGTATAATACACATGATATTTGAATTATTATTTTTATAATTATCTCATGAAAGTTTGCAAGAAAATTGTAAAAACACATGAATTGCGTGCTATGTAAATGCTCCTTTTGACTTTTTCTGGTTTGATTCAATTTTGATGCTAAATTGCCAACTTTTGTAATCTCATTTTTCTCATGATTTAATGTCTATAATTTACTCAACTATTGATATCAAGTTAATGGCCACCATCATCAATAGAATCGATGCATGTTATCAACACTAATATTGAAGTTGAGTGCATGATTGAGATTAATGTCATGCTCATCAATGCTCATGAAGTTAATGCATATCGTCAACGTTAATATTGATGTTTGTTAGTGCCTACTAATGACCACCAAAACCAATAGAGACGCTGCTCGTTACTACAAATATTTTTTATACTAGTTATCATCAACAAGGCTTATGGACATCATTGAGACTAATGTTGATGATTATTATTACTAAGAAGGTTAATGCACACTGCTTATGCCTGTGATCATCGATGAGGTCGAGGTATGCCATTGACACTAATGTTAGTACTTGTTATTGCCAACAAGGTCAATGCATGTTATTAAGACCTTAAATTGATGTCATTTTTTATAGTAATGTTAGTATGTACCATTACCAATAAGATCAAGACATATCGTCAATAATAATGTTGATACTCATTAATGGCAACAATATTATTGTCCATCATTATCATTAGTATTAAGAATCATCATCTTCTATAAGCTCAATGTGCAATATTAAAACTAATATTTACGTATGTTGTTGTCATCAGGTTTGATGGACACTAACAAAGGAATATCTCGTCATTACTAACAATATTGTAGGTGTCATCATCAAAAATATTTTTGTTATTTATGGTGCAAACATTAATGTCAGTCATCACCAACAAATTCAATGCACACACTGGACCAATACTAAGACTTACACATCATAAATAAGATAGTTGCACATCATCAACACTAATATTGACGGTTTTATTGCAAATACATTTATTATACACTGTCGACACTAATGATGATGCCAGTTTATGGTAACTGTCACTGCTAGTCATTACTAATCATGACAATATGACAATAAACTCAATACATATCATCAACACCAATCTTAATGTCTTATATCGTAATTAAGATTAATGCTCTTTATTAACAACAACATTGACGCATGTGAACAATAACAAGATCACCATCTAACATTATCAATAATATTAATGTTCATCATCTTTAACAAGATTAAAATTAATTAGTGACACTAATATTAATACCCATCTTCACCAATAAAGCTGATACAAATCATTGAAAGCCAATATCATAGTGCCCTTTGATATTATTTTGATTGTCGCCCATTATGAACAATGATATCAATGATCATCATCACTAATCAGATCAATGCATATCATCCACACCAACATCAACACTTATCATTGTCTATTAAGATTAATGCATAAAAATGATGTCTACCATCACTAATAATGTTGAGACAGGTTATTAATAGCAATATTAATATATACAGTCACCACTAAATTAGATGATTGTCCTAGCCATAAAATCATGGCTAACCAAGGTTGCCAATTTCGATGCTTATCATCTTTATCAAGATTAATGTTATATTTCATTGTCAATGATCTCCACTTAAAAAGAATAACATTAAAGCAAACCAAAAGTGAAAATATTTAGGTATTCAAATTTTCCTTAAAAATATATGAGTACATTATATAGTTCATAACTTTAGGTACCTATGTTCATCTAAAATAACATGAGTGAAAATTACATCAAAACACTCGAAGGAAAATTTTCTTCTAACCATGTATAATGTGAATACTATTAATCTAAAATATTGATAATATGATTCATCTAGCATAATTATGTAGAATCTTAGGTCTTTGTGTAGGGTCAAATTCTTGCCCTTATTGGCAACCAAAAATTAAAAAAAAATCTTGCTCTTATTAAATAATATAAATAATGAGTATGGTGTATATAAAAGAAAATATCCCCAAGCTTGCATATAGACTATTAAAATCCTAGAAATAAAAATTCAAATAGTAGAAGTATTTAAGTATTGGAACCATGGCTCATTTTCATTCCCCACTCTTATTTCTCATTTATAGAGTTGTCAACCAATGGATCTACAATTAACCCTTGTCAATTAAGTTGTGGGGATTAATGTAGCATAAATTAATGACATTGTTTCTTTTTAAAGTTGAACATATGAAATTCATGGTCAAGCTCTTAATATGCTTTATCCATCTTCTTTTAGACTTTGGATTCTAGAATTTAATCTTAAATCATTTTCAACCAGCAATTTACTAATCTTCGAATCATTTTTGACATATCATCAAATATTCATTAATTTCTCTTTCACTCTCCTTGAGTTTTGATGAAACTATTTTCTAAGTTAATTTAATAAATTTGGGAAATAGTTTAGGAAAAGTTTGATCATATATCAAAGATGTTTTGATCATGTATTAACTTTAAAATTAAGAGCTAATAATCAATGTTGAGCACTTATATTTTCACTTGAGATGACCTTATAATCCTTACATTCTCAACAATCTTCTTTTTTTTATTAGAAAATAATCAATTTCTATTTTATTAGATCAATTCTTATAAATAGAAATATACTTATTTTTTTGAAAAAAAATATTAACAATAATAAAATTATAAATTAAAATAAAATCTAACACAATCCTAACTCATATATTAGTCAATATCATTCAATAAAAAAAATAAAGGAAATTTTGGGGAAAAAGAGATGAGGCTGGACCAAGAGAAATTGGGAAGTACTTAGGGGCTGTCTGGTAACAAATTTAGAATGAGTTTTGATCTGAATGTAGGCTAAATCTTGCCAGAAGGTCATTTTGGACAAAATAAAGCCACGAATTTGATAAATTTGAATTTTAAATATGTCGATCATAAATCCAGAATTTACTAAATCCTTGATGGAATTTATGGGAGAGAAAATTTGGATGCAGGCAGAACTTCCCAAACAGCTTGAAATATATTTATCCGATTTTGTAAATCGGCTGCCTGATAATTTTGAGGATTTATAGTATTTAGGATTTAATAAATCCGGATTTCGGGATTAATAACTTGAAACTCTTCCGTTAAGATGACTGCCGTGTAACATGCTCCGAAGTAGCCGGGGACTGAGCGAGTAGACCTAGAAGAGAAAATTCCGGAACGAAGAAGCTCACCGATGTCGGCGTTCTGCGGTTGTTCCTGTTCCGGCGGAGCTGCTGTCTCCGTCGCCAGCTCAAAGTCGCTCCGCCAATTTGTTCCCCTAAAGAGATATTCCCCCGTTCTAACCGACTACAGCATAGAAGCTTTTCTTTCTAAAAGCTCCCGCAAAGGTCTTACATCCCTCGTCGTGAGGGCTTCCGCGGTGGATTCCTATGAGAACTCTTCGGATTTCGTCAAGCGTATGGAGCAGGCGTGGCTTATCTCTCAGGTGCTACTCTATCCTCTTTACCCCAAAACCTTTCTTCATTTTGTCTGAGCTATTGAAAATGAGGGAGGGATTGTTATGTGATGGGTTCTGTCTGTATTGATGCAAAATTGGGTGGCTACATATGTTAAAGTTTGATTTTTTTTCTTTTCATCTATCGATTTTGGGGATTGTGGAGAAGCTTGTGAGTTTTGGTAAGATGAAAAGGATTCTGATGATGAGCTTTCTCTGAGTGGTATTCTGTGGAAACAGTATGCTGCATATGGAGTTTGTGAATATAGTTGGTTCAGCATTATGAAGCCTATTTTTGTATGTGGCAGATGGTTAGTGAGAGCTTAAATTCTACTTTTTGCCCATTTCAATTGGTATTGACTTCATTGTTAATAATGTTTATTTAATAACTCATCAAACAAATGCTATATATGTAGTGCCTAACATAATGGATGATTTTAATTAAGAGAAGTCTTGTGATAATCTTGAAATAAATCTTGCAATTGGATTGACGGGATGTGCAAAATGCTATTAATGGAAAAGAAAGGTTCTTAAATGATAAAAAGACAATGATGCATTATGGAGAAATGTGGATACTGATTGATGTGGGATAGGGGACCTCTATCACCAATTTGATGGGGGATCATTTGAAAGAGTTCTTGAGTCAATTAGTCATCTTGTAACCCAATACTTGATGATCGGCATTTTTGCGCAAAACATCAAATGAAAAGAAGAAAATGGCATATATAAAATGGCTAAGGAAATGGAGGAGATTTAAAGATTTTGATCAAGATCAATTTATTTAGAGTGAATGTAAAAGTTTCTTAGAGAAATATTGAATTATTATTTTGAGGAAGTATCATGTAAGAGATTTGGAAGAAATTCTTCAAATGAGCTAAATAAAAAGAATCATGGATGATTGACTCTAAAATTGAAGTTTAATTAACTTTGAAGTACATAATTTGAAGCTTCAAGTGTAGATGAGAATTATTGATATTCAGAGATTTTTGGGAAATATTCAAGTAGCTTCGTTGGAAAATCATTTTTATGAAATTATAGATTCAGCTTTTTGATATGAATTTAAAGAAAAAGGAGTTTTGGAATGTGGAAATTATAAGGTATTAAACTTATGAGTTAAAGAGTGAGACCTCACGAAAGATTAGAAAAGTCATGTGGGTGCTATATATCACTTTATTTTATGCAAAGGTTTTAATATTCATGTTGTTATTAGAAGACCTTACCAATTTTTGCACCATGGCACTTAATAAAAAAATGGAAAATTTAAATACCACACAATACTTATGCATTTACATATGCCTATAATTCCTCGGTGTCATAAATTTATGTATGAAAATGTGTATTTCACTTTTGAAAAGGTAGCGATGGTGGTATTTTTGATGCGATGTTAAAGATTTGAGTTGTATGCATGTAAGTATGAAAACTTAGGTGTTGTACATGTAAATACATAAGAATTGTATGTTATGTATGTAAGTTCCCCTAAAAAGATATTATAGAGAATAACAATAGGCTCCTTGTATGATGTTTATTGACATTGAAAACAAAATTGAACTAATACCACATGATTGATTTGTGTGTTTGTTAATAATATATTGAAGTTATTAAGGATATACATTATTCAGTAATTTTTTACCGGAATAATTTTAATAAACTTACAATCAAATTCAACGTCTCAATGAGATGAACGCAAATATACAAAAAAAAAAAGACTGAATTCGAGTTCCAACAAGCCTAAATTAAGTAACTGAAGTATTATTGAAATCTTTAGGATATCAATTGAAAAGTTTAAAAAAAAATGAATATTGTGCTCAATAGTTGAATCGAGCTTATTTAATGCACTGAGCTTGCTCAATTTTGAGATCATTTAGGCCCTTAAATGTTAAATGAATGATCTACGATAAAAAAAAAAAAGAGTTGTCCGTTGAATTTTTTCACTTAAGTTAATAAGATTATCACCCCCCAAAATTTTGTAGACCCTCATTCTCTATATGAAAGGGATCTGAACTTGAAATTGTAGAGAGCTTGGAGATTTGAGTAAATCTATTGTTATGTTTGATGACTGACTACTTTGTTATTTGATCATCATCGCTTGACATTTGTCATCCAACAATCATCATTAGGCGACAAATTGATCATTTTCGCTTAACTGTGATCTCATTTGTCCGTCCTCGTCTTCTCCAATTAGAAGGGAGAGTGGAATTTTTTATTTTTCACTCTTCCTGATTTTTCCAAATAAAAATTTTGATGTCTCTTGTAATTTGAAGTATTTTAACCAATTAATAATGGTTTAATGAGATCTGAGGTATTAGCTCTTGCAAATTGCTGAAACTTTTCCTGTATAACTATTCAGCCAAATTTGAATGGTCAAAAGACAAATTTTATTCTTTCTGGGAGGGGTGTGCTTTTGGAAAATAAATTTGGTTATGAAGTGTAATAATGAAATGCTTTTCATGTAATTTTACAGCAACCAAGACCCGTTGCTTGCAGTTCATGTGCATCAGAAGGGCATGTTGAATGCAGATGGTGTGGGGGAACAGGCTTCTTTGTCATCGGAAACAACGTGCTCTGCGAAGTTCCCTCTAGAAACACTAGCTGCGTCATTTGTGCTGGGAAGGTAACAAGTCTTTGTCATGGAAGCAACACGTTTTAGCATCACAAAATGAAATATAAAAAACATTAAGCACATGTTACACGTTTGACAACCAAAAATAAATAAATGAGTCAGAAAATAATTACCACACATTTCTTATGTATTTGCATATCTAAACTCACAAGTTTTATATTTATATCTATAGCACTTTTGTGTCATAAATCTATCCATAAAAAAACGTATTTTACTTTTGAAAAATTGGTAATAGTGATATTTTTGTTGTGATGTTATTAACTATTTGAGTGGTGTGCAGGTAAATATCTAAGTTAAGGTTTTAGATATGTAAATATATAAGAATTGTGTGGTATGCATGCAAATGCCTCCCTTTTTGGTCTAATTATTAGGTGCGGAGGGCGCACGCAGAGCTGCGCGCGCCCTCCGATCACAGCCGCACATCGCGGCTGTATGACAGTGGTCCATCACACCCCTTTTTGGGATGATTTACACACATCCACTCAATGCCTATGTATTTACATATCTAATCTAACACCTATATTTTAATTTACCTATACTTTAATTGTTACCAACATGAAAGTCAAAATAATAATATTTTTGATGTGATATGAAAGATTTGGGTGGTATAAATGTAAAAAAAATTAAATTTTAGGTGTTAGATATGTAAAAGCATAGTAATTGGCTGGTATGTATGTAAATGCCCCTGTTTTAAGATATCAATAGCTTTTTTTTTTACTGCACCAAATACATGGAGGGCATGACATGCTTTTTATAAACACTTTATATTTGGTATATGGGCATTTACATATATACCACAATCATTTTTATATTTTTTACTTATCTAACACCTAAACCTTCATATTTACATGCACAATGCTCAAATATTTAATATTATATTTTTAAAAAAATATTATTAGCTATTTTAAAAGTGAAATATACTTCTTCATGCTTAGGATAATAATTTAGTGTTAAAATAATGTTTTGATTGCAGGGATCTGTGTGCTGTGCTGATTGTAAAGGCACGGGTTTTCGTGCGAAGTGGCTCGGAAACCCTCCTCCTCTGTAGGACCAGATGATTCTGGACGACGGACATAATAATTTTTCGCTCTGTTGATTCATCTTTTAACGAACAGGATTTTGTCGCCACAACAAATTTTATGTTATTTTAATAATTATTGAAATGACACATTTTATTGCCCATTTTTATTTTTATTTTTAATTTCATAAATTAAAGATGCATACCAATATGTGATCTTATCATATTCATGGTTATGTAACCTATTTAAACTGTGCATCAGTTAATCGCCTATGCTCATTTGATATACATACATGAATGCATTGATTTCTACTTACATTATGATGAATATTTTACTCATTTTTTAATATTAAATGTTTATGTGCTTATAATATTTGATGGTCTTATTTGATGTTTTCTTTCTTATGTGAGGTTTCTTAAGATTTTTAAAAATTGTTATACATTCTATGTAATTACATATCTAACACCTAAAATTTACATTTTACATTTATACCACCCAACATTTTCATATCACATAAAAAATACCACTATTTTATTTTTTTTAAAAGTGAAATACACATCTTCATGCATAGTTAAGGTGGTATAAATGTAAAAGTAGAATTTCAGGTGTTATATATGTAAATACATAGGAATTAAGTGGCATGTATGTAAATCTTCCTTATTAAAAGTGGATATTGTGAATGAATTGCCTTGTTTTAATTGTGTTCATTTAGAAATTTTGTAAAATCCAATAAAATTATTTTATTATTGGATAACAAGACTCACTACACTAATTAACCCTAAAATTAACGCTCGATACGGGTGTTTAGCAAATAATAAATAAATAAATAACTTTTTGAATTGGACAATATGAACTCTCCTTCAAATAATCCTCATTGCTATGAACCCCTTTTAATCAAATTAATTTATGATTAAATATATTAATTAATTAATTCATAAGATAGAAGCTCTTTCTTAGAAGTTGCACGAATAAGAATAATTTACAAAAAAAAATTGCTCAAATTTCATGCAACTTAAATTTTTTTTCATAGTTTTCACCAATCACCCAAAAATTGGAAAATTATTGCGTGCGGACATCGCACGCAAAATACGGTAGCCCGATCTTTCACGGAAGTGGAATATAGAGCTCTAGTCTCGGCCATAACTGATGTCCAATCGTCGAGACAACTCATTATTGAATTTGGTATAACTCTAAATACGCCTACACTGATCTACCGTGACAACATATCAACCACGTCGATCGCAACCAACCCAGTCTTTCATGCTCGGACAAAACACAAAAAGATGGGCTATTAATTCGTCTTGCAACACATTGAAAAGCAGCAATTTCAGCTCTACTACATCAACTCATTGGATCAACCAGCAAATTCACCTCCTAAAATTTTCTAATGTAAATGAAATATTTTAAGAATATATAAACACTATTTTTAACAAATTTATAGTTAAAATGAGTGTTTAAAAAGATAAATTTAGGAGGTGTTTGGATGCATCAATCATTTACATTAAATAAGATTTAGTTAATTTGATAAATCAAGATTTATCAAATTCAAATGCTTTAAATCAAGAATTGTATTTGGTGTAGTTATAATTAAATCCATGTAAACCCGGTTGACATGTGTGGCGACGAAGGTAGCGACGAGGTTATGCGCCTTTCGTTCCCATTAAATCCGTCTAATCCACTTCTCAATCAGATTTATTAAATTTGAACTATCGTCAAAATTGAGAGAAAATTGTCTATCAAGATGCCAACATTTGTGCCTACAATTATCACCATTATAATCATCCATATTTTATCAAGGCTTATATTGGCCTTTTCAATTGCTAATATTTTTCTGTATAAAGAGAATGACTAACCAATCCATCAATGATATATATTGATGGCAACTCCAATGCCTCATAACTCATATTATTCTCATCATGAAATGTTTCATCTATATTTCGTGTTTATTGCATTATATCCATGATTTTTTCAACTACATGAAAAAAGCACCCTCTGTAATATACAGCTCATTGTTTGGTAGTCCGATTTAATATTATTTGGAATTGTGTTGATTTAGGACTATTCTAATCTTATTGCTTCTATAAAATGTCAAGTCAGTCATGACTGTATGTCGTGGCTGCCCCTTCCGTTGCCACCATACATCATCGGTCATCGAAGCCATCCGTCGTCGCTGCACAATGGATTTTGCAAAGATCAATAGAACGTTATATACATTTTTTATTGCATTTCTTCTATACTGAATTCCTTGTTTGAACAAAACAAATGAATAAGAAAATAGTCCACCTTGTTCATTATAAGTATTCCTCCACACAACACCTATGAATGGTCCATCTTATTCATAAATATACATTAAAAATGTGTTAGCGTGAATCTTGAAGATGTCTCGTAGTAGGCTGAAAAGGTGACTTGGCATTGCGGGGCCCACCAAAGACTATCCAAAACCGCGAGCCTATTCGGCTTGCTCTCATGTACCAGGAGGATAATGCCTCCAAAATGAAAATGTAGAGATCAATTCTTAAGGAATCTATCTAATCATGCTCATGTGGACGAATTTGGTGCCCTCCTCCCTGGACAAACCAAACAAGCAAAATGTACTGTTAGTTCCAAAGTAGTTGGTACTGATCCCAACATGACGCCGCCTGGTTTAACAGCCGCTTGACCTAAAGGCCGCCCGACATGATGGTCGCTCAGTCTGGTGGCCACCCAACATAAGGGCCGCTCGACCATATCCGTGGGTGCCTAGGCCATATTTATGTATATTCTATAATACCCCTGTCGTACCTATGTATTCTAGGGGTACATCATGTACTTGTACGATGACTCATTCTTATAAATAGGGGCTCCATTTCATAAGAAAATTTACACAAATTTATTGTTCATTACTGTTATATTGCTCTCTTTGCTCTCTCTCTTTCTCTCCCTCTCTCTCTCTCTCTCTCTCTCTCTCTCTCTCTCTCTCTCCCTCCCTCTCTCTCTTCAATGCTCTATTGCTTAGGTGTGCTCTCGAATAAATTTGAATTCAACATCTTAAAAGGTGTATTGAGCATGGATTCATGCCATCAACAAGAAAATGAGCACAACAATCAAAGAGATAAAATGATGACCAAAGAGTAATAGCTAACGTAGATCTCCCACGAAATGATATCGAGGAGCAGTGAGGGATGAAAGATATAAGGACTCAGATCTTGTAGCAGTGACGAACCAGATCGTTGAAGTCCTGAGGGTCGTCACAGCCGTAGCAAGAAATCACATCACCCCTAAGAGCAAAACCAACCACAAGAAATGACATCAGTGCACAACGACAGGAGAGTGAATAACGGTCCAGAGGGAGCTGACGACTCGCAGTCTCAAGACAACTTGAGATCCGCACAGGTAGAGAGACAATAGTTAAGGCACACCGAGGCACCGTGTCAGCTAGAGAATCATTTCTCCCTCTAGATCTCTAGAGCAGATCCCTATGAAAATTCAAATTGTCGGCTTACAAAGGGTGGTAAGACTCCATTGACCATATCGTTGTATTTGAGTTAGTCGTGTGTTTGATTAAGATCTCAAACACGTTCAAGTGTCGTCTGTTTTTTACGATGTTGAGGTCTTCATCCCTAAAGTGGATCCATGCACTTCCAGCTGGAAGCATCAGTAACTTCTATGATTTCAAGAGATTGTTCTCGACGCAGTTTGCCAGTGCCAATAAACCCACCAAGAGTGTACAGTCCTTGTGGCTACTCAAGCAAGATCAGCACGAGAGCTTGCACGCATTCATTGCATGTTTCCAGAGGGAAATGTTGGAGCTGAAAGACTTCAAAGTCAACGTGGTCGTAGTTGCCCTAAAATGAGGCTTAGAATCTGAGAGATTTTCTTACGACCTCAATAGAAACAAACTCAAGACTTGGTCGAGCTGTTAGAGTGAGCCACAAACACATCCTCGCGGAGGAGAGTACTCCCAAGCGAGAACCATAAGAGTGTCAAGCCCAAAAGAGAGCTCCCCCCAACGACGGGTCGAAGCCATAGGAGGAACGCATGCTTCCCATCCGATGTCGGTTTGAAGACGCCAAACCTCTCGCGACAATAGTGCGACCCGTCGGTACAACAACACAGTGGTAAGGTGTGGAGCCGTGATTCGCAGCTAACTCTGTACTACGAGAGGCCGACACAACACTATGAAATACCACACACACGGTGATTAAGAAGGCTTACGAGCTACTCCTTTAAGAGTTTCAGTGGTAGAAATTGTGAGTGCCATCTAAGATAAGGAATATTTCGAGGAACCCGCATCGATGAGGGCTGAAGCCTTTCTTCAGGATGCAAGAAAGTATTGTAAGTATCACTGGGATCACAACCACGACACAAAGGAATGTAGGCACCTTCGGAGTCTTGTTAAAGAGTTGATAAAGGTCAGAAACCTAATTGAGTTCTTGGCCTAGGAACACTTGAGTCAAAGACACAGTAAAACTCCAGCAATTGAGGCCCCGCCAGGGCCTGTCCGAATGAATCTCGTCCACACGTCGCGATAGTTTCGACTATTCTTGGAGGAACAAATTCCCCCTTGCGGAGCTCTCAGAAGAGGTCCAGGTCGGGCAATTTGTGCGACAAATTAAGTATTTATGGTTGAATCATTAGTACAAATTCAAGTTTGGTAGTTTTTAAATTTGTTCTCTAAAGAAGTGTGATATTATAGCCCGTTTGGATTTTAGTGGTTT
>JXCR01041659.1:0-13491 GCA_002079205.1 Phalaenopsis hybrid cultivar
AATGTTTAAAATTACACAATTGGGCATGAGGTGTTTTTTGTTCATATAGCAAGAAATAAGACAGGAGGCATTTTGAAGCATAAGCCTCAAAATTAACAACTTGTGCAAAGAAATAAATATTGTAATAAGTTTAAACTATGCAAAAAAGAAGTAATATATTAACATCCTTAATATATTAAAAATTAATAAAGTATTCAAAATAAGAAGCAACATGCTAACATTAAATCATAAAATAAGAATGGTGTTGACCTCATTTTGAGGTCATTTTTCTTCTACTTAGATTATAGGATCTAGCTCTAAGAATTTCTATCGCCTATCTTAAAGGACTAGAGTTGGGACCTACCCCTTTTGAGAAATTCGAACCACTTCCCGATTCTCTTGTGGTGTCTTGACTGAGTGGTGTCAAACCATCATCATTTGGTCAAGCGGTTAAGGACCAGCATGTGGGAAATCAAAGATAATTCCTAATAGAATCTCAAGCCCTAGGAAAATCACTTTAAGAATTTATCAACGCAGTCATACACACAGAGTGAAAAATGTGAACTTGTCCAGACGACCCTCGATGACAAAATGGACTACGCCGACGCGTCCAGGACATCAATTTTAGCTAAGGAGGAAACTTATATTGTCATGATTCCGCACATGAGCAAATCACATGCAAATCAATTAATTCGTCTGAACGACCTCGGATGATGAAACAGACTGCGCCGACAAGTCCGAAGCGTCAATTTTACCCAGAGAAGATACCCACTTTGCTAAGGTCCCGAGTATGAATAAATCACACGCTAATTAATATAATTAAATAATATAATACAATAAAATAAAACAAAATAATAATAATAAAAATAAAAATAAATCTTTGTTCTAAGCCTATTTGACCTAACTCATGCACACGGTTTAACCTCCCCATTCGAACTGAGCACGATCCCTCTTCTCCTAGTTCGGTCCAGCCGTTCGAGCACGATCCCTCTTCTCCTAGTTCGGTCCAGCCGCACGATCGCCTTCTCCTCTCTCGCGATCGGTCGCACCCGAGCAGAACCCTAGCTCACGAGTCTCCTGGTTCGATCGCAAGCTCCCCAACGATTGACTCCTCTTCTGCGTGAGCCACTCGACCGAAAGGCTCGCCACTCACGAGCTGCCCCCTGTCCAACCCTTCCTATCCCCTAGGCCGCATTTCCTCCTACCTAAATGCGATTTTTCCTCTCCTGATACCTCATTCAACCATCTCACCATGGTAGGTGAGACATTTTTCTCTCCCTCCTTGCCTATAACAAAAAAATCTATTCGAGGGGTTCTCGGTTGGCCAAAAATTAAAAAGGAGGGTGGTGCTGCTAAAATTTTGGCTTGCGTAAATTTCCTGTTCAGTTGCTCGACATTCCTTCTGGGTTGCTCGGCATTCCTTCTGGGTTACTCGATATTCTTGCTTGTCGGCTCAATATTCTTGCTTGGTTGTGTGTTTGACTACCGAGCGTGGTTGAAATTTGGGGAAGGAAGAATTGCTGTCAAAATTTTGTCCAGTTCGACACTCTTGCTGGTTGCTCGACATTCTTACTTGGGGGCTCTGTATTCTTGTTGGTTTGCTGGGCATTCTTGTTAGGTTGCTCGATACCCTTGCTAGACTGCGTGTTTGACTAAGGTATAAGTGTTTTAATTGTGGTTCTGCTATTGCCCCTGAATATTTATTTCTCGTGGATGTCTTTCACTTTGATGGCTTAGAGAATGTACATTCGGGAAGTGCATGTACATGAATGTATTATTCTCGTTTAATTAAATCCTAGGCATGATTTTGTAGCATGAATATTGATCCATCCCATCAAAGTTGTGCTGTCCTTGAAGAATTTCGGAACTGCAAAAGAAAAATTACATATTTACATGTTTTTTATTTATATACCAAAGGAAACAAAACAGAGAAAGAAGAAAATGTCTTATTTTTTAAGTGTTCTAAATGACCATCTTATGTTACTTGATTCTAAAGCAAAGAAGGCTCTTACCTGGCTTGCTAACCTTTTCACGAATCAACTACTAAAGATGGAAAATGTTGGCATAACATCTCCATATGTAGACAATTCAACATTTTTTTTGGCAAACAATCTTATTCTTACCATGCGATATTTCTGGCATTTGGTCTATTTGCAAAATCTGAAACATTTGAGTGACGTATTTGCAAAATCTGAGAACTTAGGGTTGTCTATTTGCAAAATCTGAGACCTTAGGGTTGTCTATTTGCAAAATCTGAGAACTTAGGGTGGTATATTTGCAAAATCTGAGAACTTAGGGTGGTCTATTTGCAAAATCTGAAAAACTTAGGGTGGTATATTTGCAAAATCTGAAAACTTTGGGTTGTTTGTTTGCAAAATCTGAAAACGTTGCATATTTTAGCATAGGCTTGAGCCAGGCTTCGATTTTGCTTGCTCTATGCTTTTACAAAATGTGGAAAGGTGGGGGTTGAATGGAGGGGCAACCAGACTTGCTTGATTTTTTTCATTGAGAGGAAATTATTTATGCAGCTTGTCAAGCAACTATATGCATCTGTAGCATTCCTTTTCAGTCATTGGGTGGATGGAATGTAGAAAAAGCGAAAGGAATGGAATAATTTGATGTTTTCTAACATAAATTTTGATGGCCTATCAAGTTTATTACTGTTCACACAACTTCTGATTTTTTTTTTTTTTCGTGGCTAGTATGTAAAAGTGTACTATTTCCCAGTTGTCTGAACTGCTGCTGGCTTTCTAGCCTTGCAAGATTGTTGCACATGGAGGTATTTACATACATACCACTCAAATTCTTATGCATTTACATAACTAACACTCAAGACAAAATGTAGGAGTGCAATTTGCCTTACTGCTTATGAATATCTTTGGCTATCTCTTATATGTTTATACGTGTGAAATCTAAAAACCGTGCGAGCCGTTCCTTTTGCATACATATAAGCTTGGGATTCAAGTGAGTTTCATCTTGAAGCTCTCTTTAGTAATGTTTGGGCCACATTTTGAAGCTTTATTTGTAAGTTTAAATTGCATTTTGAAACCTTATTTGTTATCTTGAAGCTTTATTCGTTAAGGTTTAAGTTACATTTCAAGACTTTATTTGTTAAGGCGTAAGTTGCATTTTGAAGTTTTATTCATCATTTTAAAACTTTATTCGTTAAAGTTTAAGTTGCATTTTGAAGCTTTATTCATCATTTTTGAAGCCTTATTCGTTAAGATTTCAGTTGCAATTTGAGGCCTTATTCGATAAAGTTTAAGTTGCATTTTAGGGCTTTTATACATCGATTTGGGCACTTATAAGTGCTAATTTTTGGAGGTTTTTAAGCACCTTTTGGAACTGATTCGATCATTGTTTTGAAATAATTTAAACGCCTTATAGGCCGATTCACTTGCGGTTTTGCCCCTTGTTTAGCTGATTCTTTTTTTTTTTTTGAGTTGGCCTCCTTCTCCGTTGATTTGCTTTTATAATGATTAAGTTAAAAATGAGAATTTCTGATTCAATTATTTTCAGGATTGATTCACGCCTTTACAAAAAAGAAAAACGAAGGAAATTAAAAATTAAAAAATGATAATTAGTCTGTTGAGATAATTGAAACCCAAGAGAAAATATGGTAGCAAACCATTCATTTTTTTTACATAAGAATAAAATTGTAATTATGAGAATTATTGAGAATTGACAGAAAGTAAGAACTTAAATGATTCAAGAGTTAGGGGCATGAATTGAGATATCAATAAACTATCAATTAAAACCCCTAAGTATTAGATAGACTTAAGCCCAATTGTTTTAATTAGGATTGAAGCACATTTCNGGATTAAACATTGAATAATATCATTTTAAAAACATAAAGCCAAACAACATGATAGTTGAAAGGTCACCGGGGTTTTCCTCGGATTCGTGATATCTCCTACTCCTCATTCCTTTGGATTCCTTAAAACAACTGTTCATATTTGAACCACTCCCATTTGACTTTCCCGTGTCTAATCTTGGAAACTTAAAATCTGAAATCTTGAAGGTAGAACAATTGATCTTAATCGAGAGTTTTCTTAAGTGATCTCGGTCATTTAAGATGTAATTAACTGTAAGGATTTGTCTCTATAGGAAACTTCGAACCTAGGTAAAATACGCCTTATTTAATACTTATATTAGATAAAGGAACTTGTCGTCCTCATATAAAAGGTTTCGCAGGCTAAACGGATGTCATAAAAATTCTTTGGTTTGAGTGGTTGAACCTACTACAAGTGATATATTTATCTTTCGAGATATTGTATTATTTGTGGTATCGCATTCAATCGTTCAAACAATTCAATATGTGAGACTCGTTTGGTCTCATATATTTTCAAAATTAAAATATTACTTTCAAAAATCAAAAATCATATATTTACATTAAAACTATTTTCATATTTACAAAAACCATCATTTTCCAAAATAACGGCCGACAAATGGTTATAAAAACATAAATAAAAAATATAACATAATAATTTAAAATAAATTTGATACAAATAATCTCTTTTCCAATCCCTACTTAATAAAACAATAATATAACAAATCATTAAAGTTAGAATTTTTAAATTCAAAAGTAGTCGTCATTCTTATTATTCAATGGGCATTCATTTTAATCATTGACAAAACAATTTGCTTCATCTCTCATTTTATCTTGAATTATGTACGTGTTCTCTCATTCCTCATCTTAAATCTACATCTTTCTTTATTTAATCAATATTAATATTTATTAGATTTTAAAACAATGATTAGGTTGATAGAACAACTTCAATTACATCCTCATTATTATATTATATAGGTAAGCAATAAATAGTTATTAGTGCTATTTTAGTAATGTTCATTTTAAAAAAAATCAAAATATCATTACATGCCTCATCAAAACTAAAGTGATATAAACCTGGAAACGTGCCTCATATTATGTGAGGTGTAAACCTCACCATGAATTTTTATTTTTCAAAAAAGCTTTGAAATGAGACTTATATTGTGCAATTTTAAACCGTGATAAGGACTATATCCCCATTGGATTTATGAATGCCCCACTGCTAAAGCCAGCATCCGCGCAACGCCACAATTGTATGGACCACCCTCTTTCCCACTCTCCTGTGCTCTAAAATCTCTCCCCACGCCTATCTCATACATCACTCGACTACTCTCTATCATTCTCGCTTCTTGACTCTGCTACCGACGCTATCAAGAAGCTAATCCTATCATGCTTTTATGCCTATTATGCTCCTAGCCATGCACATATAGCCTCTCTATCCAATGCACTATATTCCCAACACATTCATATGACCCCTTGAACATTCATTCACTCTCCAACACCTAATTCTCTCCACAGTGCCTAAGCTAGTGCTGAGTAATGGTGGAGATTGAAACTTAATGGTGTCCCCTTGGGGTGGTGATAGAAAAGTGGCTAGTGGAAAAAATGGTTAAGTGATGGTTTTGAAAATGTTGAGGCTAAGACTTTGAAAGAGTAAATTTTCTTGGAGAGAAATTCCAGATCAAAGGTTTTGGACGCTAGAGAACTAATCGTAGTGTTTTTAAGAATGTTTGATCAATGATTAATATAAGTTATAAGTTTTTAATCTTGCTACACATAGCAGAAAATTATCTGTATTGGTTTTTTTTTTCTAGAATATCTTAAGATTACTCGGGAGTTAAGGGCCTTTGAAAGATATACGAAGAGTTTTGAAAAGGTTGGGAAGAAATTTCCATAAATTAGTTTGATTGAGCCTTATACGGAGAATGGGGAAGTTGTACGGGGAGAGAATAATTAGACGGGGAAAAAAACTAAGGACTCACCAAGGCCCAAGGAGATCAACCACCAAACTTCAACAAAAAAGCATAATAGCCACCAAACCTTTTGACACATAATTTAATAAAGAAAATTATATTTTTTATTCAATAAAATCAAAAGTGCAAAGTAAACTCCTATTTATGGGATGTTTGCAAGCCTTGCCAAGTTTCGAAAATCTTAGGAACCAATAAACTGCTATAACATAAATTGATAACTTGTCCTATAATAAATAAATAAATAAATAAATCCTACAAAATTTAAAGCTTCCAATGAAAATTCAACAATACTAATAAGGCAAATGTAGTGATTTTGAAATCAAGTAATCCTTAAAGAAGTTCCACTCTTCGATTTGTGTGATCAACGTACCCGTCAAGGAACCTCAAATGAAGCTTCTAATTAAAACCTAAATATTAAACCTGACCACCCTAAAAATAAGCCAAAGCAAGCCCCTAAATGAAGAGTGCACTCCTGAAAGCAAGAAGGGCGATAAGCTTGTTCTATAAAAAAAAACTTAGGAACCAATAAACTGTTATAACATAAATTGATAACTTGTCCTATAAAATATAAAAAAAAATATTACAAAATTTAAAGCTTCCGATGAAAATTCAACAATACTAACAAGGCAAATGTAGTGATTTTGAAATCAAGTAATCCTTAAAGAAGTTCAACTCTTTGATTATGGTAATCTACGTACCCGTCAAGGAACCTCAAATGAAGCTTCTAATTTAAACCTAAATATTAAACCTGACACTAAAAATAATCCAAAGCAACCCCTAAATGAAGAGTGCACTCCCAAAAGCAAGAAGGGTGATAAACTATAGGGGTTTGCAGTCATAGGAAGCTTTGACCACAAATCTAAACAAACACCAATCTAATATCGGGGGTGATACAATTAAAATAAATCTAATAAACCTCAAACGAAATTGCTCCTAGTTTGTCTCTTACATATTGGCGATGCTCAAAGAAAGGGGGCTTTAATAAGAAATCTAAAATAAACTAACCAACCTAACTTTTCCAAATGGCCGCTGTCCAAGAACATGTAAGATCACTTACAGATAAAGCCAAAAAATATGTTTAATTTGAGTAAATAGAGATGCCTTAAAAAATCAGCAGCATAAAAATTAAATACCGCATAAACATACAATTAATAACAGGGAAAAAAACATTGTCTCACCAGAGAGATCTTCAAAGCTTGCAATACTGTCACCTGTTTCGAACATACGTCATGATTATTCATAATATAATCAAGAAACTCTTGAGCCTTGCCTTCTACAGATGCCTGACATCAAAACATATCTATCCAGCATTAAAAATGAAAATCAAGGACCTACAAAACACCAAGTTCTTCCAATAGTTCACTACAAAAAACAATGTTTAAAAAGAACTCAAAGATCTCTTACACAATCTAATGTCTAGAATTAATCAAGTCCCAACATTTAATAAGCATAATGCATGCACTACAAAATTAAAGTATATTTTGATATCACGCATTGGATTATGTGTGAATGGAGAACATGAACTAGTACTGCTCTTTAACCGCTTTGAATTTCTCCATGAAACATAAACAAACTCAATACTTTATGTTAAAAGTGTCAACAGAATACGCCTTAAAAAGCATAAAGGTTTCCTTCTATGTTCAAGGAGAAAGCACAGCATTACATGTGACCAAACGGTAAACCAGAAATGCTTCATGCCCAAAATGTCAGATATTTTTTTCCCTCAATAATTTACCATTCCCAATGTATATCATGTAAAACTATCAAATGATCATGCAGAATTTCAGTTCTTACGTTTCACAAACAGTTAAAAATGAGCCAGAGTAGAAATTTGAAAGGAAAACAACTCTGATGCTACAAAAATAATCCCAAAAAGTAGACTAGAGATCAAAATCAGTTTGGCCTGGAGCAACATGCTTGAATGAGACAACAATTGAATCTTTTGAGATAGACCATCATCAATAAGTCAAGGGATATATTGATAAATTCCATATATAAAGCTACGGCACCATTTAGTTGATTGGTGTCGTCCACTAAAAGTTAGAGTGCTTCTTCTTGAGTAGTTGCTACCATTGCTTGCTTGGTTTGGTCTACTTTTGAGATGGATTTTGTGACCATCTCATCACACATTTTTTTCTCTATTTTCTTAAGTTTTAAGTTTTCCATCTCCCACTTATGAACCTTTTTTTTTTTTTCATTTTATATCATTGAATTGCCAATCACTCAAAGGCATCGAAAAATTTCTTCTTACATTCATGTTCGATAAATGTTTTGACTAGAATGCACTTGATGAACAACTTAACCTCGGCTCAATTAATTCTTGATCATGATTGTCCAAATTAACAAATAAACAAGTTCAAGCATTTTTTTTAAAACCCGAAGGTTAAATGAACTAAACTTGAACATTGTCCAACTCATTTATTAATGTTCACGACAAGCTCATTTATTGTTCAACAAGTAACTAATTAAATGTTCTATTAAAAATAACTTATTAAATGTTCAATACTTAAATGACATATTCTATAAATAAAATTCAATTGACTATAACTTATTTAAAAATATATTTAATAATAATATATTATAATTTAATTTAATCTCTATATAAATTTAATGTAATTTTTTTTATGAACTAGTTTATTAGTACTTATTTATACTATTTCATTGCAATAAAGATTACCTATAACTTAAATGTCATTTTATTTAGCTGATATACACTTCTTAGATGTTAATTTAAATTTTACTTAACTGATATTTAGATTGTAAAATCATTTGCTTTTAACTTTATATAAGAAAATCAATTACTCGTTTGAGATTTTAGCTTATTAACTAGTTTTCTATAAAAAATTAAGTACAAGTTAATTTTATATATAAATCATATACATTCAAATTTTTGATTTGTTCAATTAATATAAAAAAAAATCAAATACAAATCAACAACAAGTCTTTATCCCACTAAGTAGGGTCAGCAACGTGAATCATTTTTCTCATTGTGTTATATTGAGTATCATATTACACATCAAGTATGAATATTAAAAAATTTACTAGAGCCAAATATGAACATATATATATGTAAAAGCTCAGCTCAGCTCAAACTCAAACTCAAACTTAAAATGAAAAAATTATGATGTTCCTTAGTTTTGACAGGATTATTGTTTAAGTTCAAGATGCCACTTAATGGTTACATACTTCAAAGGCTATTGATAAATAGACGAATGAAACAGGATTCCATTTCCTCTGATGTTGTTGTAAGCACCTTTAACTAGGAATGCATGTCCCGTTGGATTTATTTAAAATTTTGAATTAAGTAACCTTTGAGGTACTTAACCTAATCATTGTCTAACAGATGGGAGCACCATTATCAACCAAGTATTTAATGATGAAAACATTAAGCAAGTATATAGTGATGGCTTCCAAGGTAGATGACTAGAGAACTATTAGGCATTGCGCTTTATTTGTTCTCCATTTGGCTACTAGTATCTAGAGTCTCCAAAATTTGTTCAACCTGGGTGCCAGCGATCAGTATAACTGTCATAACAAGTTCAAAATTAGCAGCTGTAATCTTGTAATTTTATGAATGTAATAGTGTTCGTCATAATTGCACATGAAACCATAATTACAAGTCAGAATAGAGATATAAAAAAGATGTTATTCATTTTTCTTAAATTGCCAACCCAGCTTTGCAGTTTCAAGCACACAAAAACAGAAGGCACTTTGTGAGATGCAGCATAAAAAGAATGATGATCTTAAATGCGTACCGGTAAGCCAAGAATGTCACAGAGTTTTGATAACTCTGGTCTAAGTAACCTAAGAAGACTTCTCTGTTCTTCAAGCTTTGGTTCCCTGTCTTCAGATTCAACAATATGAGATTTCTGGGCGTCCGATGTATCAGTAGAATTGTGAAATCCATCTGCATTATGAATAATTCAAGTAATATGTATTAACAAATATGCCAAATGAGGCTGTCATTAAAAGAAAACACAAATCAAAGAACAACAAATAATTGTTTCCTCTTGCAATCTCAATCAATTGTCTTGAGCTAGATGAGAAGGATGAAGCAACAATTTATAAAGTACTGTTTTGGGCTGCAAGAAGCTCAAGCACAGCCTTCAAAATTCAGATTAATAAGCTACATATACAATCAAACAATGACAATACCTTTGGATGAAACTCTCTTCTGAGAAAATTCTGATGATGTGGCTGGATCCACTATGTTGATTTTACGACGCTTCTTCATTTCACTGTCGGTCTCATTCCTCTTTATAAATCCATCAAAATTGTGAACCTTCCTGCGAATCCTTTGTGTACGATCACATATGTGTATCCATCGACGATATCTAGCTTCCAACAACCCTGACCAGAAACAGGGCATATCTTTATCAGGTAAGGAGTTCGCTTCCTTCTCACCAACCAAGATAATATTTCCAGTGTATCCTGCACCACTTTGTTGTGCCTTCATGACAATCGAGCGAGGGACAATTCTGGAGATTTCAACTATTTCAGGGAACTCAGATAGTATTTCCAAAATAACATCATTCAAACGTAGCTTGTCAAATGAAGGTTCAGAAATACAAGCTGTGGTGGAGCTCGAGTGGAACTGATCAAGTTTCCGAAATAGATAAGAGGCACCCCAACCAAGCAATGACTGTGTAATATTTCGACTTATGCTTTCAACATTACTATCAATAAAAGTACTTTGTTTTGCAAACATAAGAAGTCTCTCTTCCACTGTAAAAGCTGTATAAAGACGAAATACCTTGATGCAATTATGTTGTGATTCTATACTTATTTTCTGCAGAGATCTTAGATCATTCAACGGATTCCAGTCACTATCAAATAAGATGACGGCATCAACAAAATGGAGCTTAACACTAGGTAGGCACGCACGCTTTTCGATCAGAAATACAAATCTACCACTTTCCTTGTTGTTGAACATTTTTAGAGCAGCCACCTTCTTCGCCATAACCAGTCCAGTTTCAATACGCTCATATGAATCTACACCAAATCTTTGTTGAAGGAAATCATCTAAAATATCACCGAGAGAAAATTTTCCAGGCCCACCTAGAGACTTATCATAAAAAAAGATTGTTAGTCAGACCCGTTTAAAGGAAAAGAAGCACATCTATGACGATTTCGCATATAACCCCAACTGAAATGAGCAAGATGACTCAATTAGGTTAGCAATTCCAAGCAACGCATGGGAGAATAATTTGAAATATTGGATGCTATATTGAAAGGGTTTAATTTTAGAAGGAAATAATTGATAAAAGGTATTCTCCTCATTGAAAGATAAAATATAAAGAAAATGAGAAAATACTATAATTAGATAAGTACATGAAATGCAAAGTATATTAGATAGAAATGACAAAGGAAAAATAATAATAACTGGTTGTGACAAAAATCACCATACATGCTCAAGTTAGCTAATCTATGAAGTTATTTTCCAAGTATAAAGAATATGAGAAATGATGGAAAAGTGTAAACCTCATTCGGAAGTAATATATGATCTTGCAACAACTAATACATAACACAAGGAATGAGATAAGCATATATTGGCGTTAAAAAATTAAGATCACTAAATAACAAATAGGCTTGTCTTTTACTAAAGGAAAAAAAAATAGAACCTCATTGTGAGAATCTTATAAGATGATTGCAGACATAAATTTGACAACCCACATAAAATACTAGCTACGAATAAAATCTTAAAAGCATTTAATAAAGAATCAAAAGAAAACAGTATTGCGCATAAAATGTTACACTCAAATGATTGAAATATCTCAGCATAAGCTAAAAAAGACACACTGAGATCCACAGTGACTAAACATTATGCGGGATAGAGCACCATATTACAAAGATTTCATATAAGCTTTAGAAGATTTTTCAAACATATTGTACATAAGAAAATCTGTTGGTGGCAGACAAGCGGATCGAGGATCTGCAAAAAGTTCATAAAGAGAAAAAATTGAACTAAGAGAAAAAAGGGTAGCATATTATAAATGCTGAAGGACTTTAAGTGTCTTAATCTCGAAATCCACACTAATTTTCTCAAATTATTTTGTTATTATTAGGTTTTTATTGAAGTATTGTATGATTACATTTAAAAGATTAATTGTTTGATGCATATGATATGTAAATTTAATAGTTGCATTAGGAAACCTAACTCTGGGTCATCCTGCAACAAGTTTATCCCCATCTTTAGAGAAGGTCAGAGGGCAGAGGATTTGCATCTTGTACCTTGAAACACAGGGGATGTAAGACATGCTTAGTCTAGTAAAATGGTTCATCAATCTAACTCTTGGCCCACTAGAAAAGGAATTGTGAGTACTTGTGCTTAGCAATTGAAGCGAAAGATTAGCGAGAAACTTTCAAAGGATAAGTTTAGAGAACAGACGTAGATTTGGTTGTCTTGATATCGTATTTCTCTAATATTTAGCCCTGTTCTCCTTACTATTGTGTAAATATTACTTACATTCCTTGCTTGTCAAGTAATCAACATTATTTATAGCATTAATTCTTGTGCCAAATTGAATTCCCATTAAATTATTGTATATTTGATATCATCTAAAGTTTATTTGGAATTATTACTTGAATCGATATCCATACACACTAAGAAACCGATAGATATCCAAACAAACCTATTTTAGCTCTTTATTTGTTATACACTTTGCTCATGAAACACATAATTGTTTATATTATCCATATTGTTATAGACTTAAAGGTGCATGAGCCTATGCATAACCTTGTATAAATCTCAATTTATTTTTGTAACGCTCAATTCAACCCAGCCCAATCCAACCCAACACATCCACACACACTTTGCTATGTGAAGCCAAGATCAATGTATTTGAGCTCGTCTCTCACCATAAGCAATTTTTTGGCATTTACTGTTTTATTGGTTCTTTGCACTTAATGAGTATTAAAAATATTAAAAAAGAAAGATAGACATATTTCACAAGTTTGGGCGGCATTTGACACTTCATGATGAATAAATAGAACGTTAACAGATAAAAGGTGTGAATAACAAACAATAAGATAAAATAATTTTTTAGGTACCTGAAAAAGAATGACCACCCTTAATCCACGACTCTTCATCTCCTGAAGAACTTTATCTAGCAGGAACAATTTACCACTTGCACGCACTTCAGCATTTAGAAATTCAGCACTTTGGAGTCCTTTAATTAGCAAACCTCGTAGTTCTCCGTCAACAAGATAGGGATGATCACAACACTAATATGAAGAAATGTTGAACATGTAAAGATGTATATTGAGCAGATTAATAGGTAAGCATCTACAGACTTAACAAAATAAGCACTGCAAAATGTCATAATGGAAACATACACGCAGGGCTTAGCACCATTCATTAAAAACTAACCTTTCGGGTAGCAACGAGAATACTGTGAAGAGCTCCTACAACATCAGATTTTGACATTGAACGAAGAACATTAGAATTTGAAAGAAGAGTTGCACAATATTGCTCCAATTGAACGTTAGAAAATGGAACAGGGACCCAGTACTCCACAAAGCTAGATGAGTCAGGTTTTCGTTCATAAACAATATGATGTGCCAACTTCTCTTTCACCGCAGCAAGGGCACCAGGAGCTTCATTATCATCAGCCTTCAGGGCAGCCAAATCATCATCAACTGTTCCCCCTTTGAGGAGGAAGGAAAGCAAGATACGGTAATCAGAAAGGTTATCCTGGAGAATTCAAAAAA
>JXCR01041665.1:0-22507 GCA_002079205.1 Phalaenopsis hybrid cultivar
ATCTAGCTAGAGACATTGATACTAGAAGAAGTACTACAGGCTATATTTACACTATTGGTGGCGCTGCAGTATCATGGGGCTCTAATCTGCAGAAGACAGTTTCGTTGTCTACTACATAAGCTGAGTACATAGCAGTGTCTGAGGCTGCAAAGGAGATGATATGGCTACAGGGCTTCTTGAAAGAATTGGGCAAGAAGGATCAAAAGAGCATTCTTTATAGTGACAGTCATAGTGATATATTCCTTGTCAGGAATCCAACATTCAGTTTAGGACAAAGCACATTCAGATCAGGTATCACTTCATACGATCATTGCTGGATGACGGGCAATTGATGCTTGAGAAAATTTGTGGAAGCCAGAACCCTGCTGATATGTTGACAAAGGGTGTTACTCTGGAGNGGGTGCTAGTATTGAGGAAATCAATAATCTAAGGGAGCAGATGTCAGATCACTTTGTAATGAAGGATTTGGGAGCTGCAAAGCAAATCCTTTGTATGAGAATTATCAGAGATAGAGTCAAAGGCATGTTGAGACTCTCTCAGGCCGTGTATGTAAAAAAGGTACTTAACAGGTTGTATATGGATAAGGCCAAACCAGTTGGCACACCCTTGGGAAGTCACTTGAAACTCAGCAAGAATCAGTCACCCAAGTTAGAGGAGGAACGAGATTACATGAGCAAGGTTCATTATGCTTCAGCTATTGGTTCACTTATGTATGTTATGGTTTGCACCAGACCTGATATTGCCCATGCAGTGGAAGTCGTTAGCAGATACATGAGTAATCCTGGAAAGGAACATTGGGAAGCAGTGAAGTGGATCTTGAGGTACCTAAGAGGCTCTGCAGAAACTTGCTTGTGTTTCTCAGGAAAGAGTTCAGAGGTACGGGGCTATGTTGATGTTGATCTAGCTAGAGACATTGATACTAGAAGAAGTACTACAGGCTATATTTACACTATTGGTGGCACTGCAGTATCATGGAGCTCTAATCTGTAGAAGACAGTTTCGTTGTCTACTACATAAGCTGAGTACATAGCAGTGTCTGAGGCTACAAAGGAGATGATATGGCTACAGCGCTTCTTGAAAGAATTGGGCAAGAAGGATCAAAAGAGCATTCTTTATAGTGACAGTCAGAGTGCTATATTCCTTGTCAGGAATCCAGCATTTCAGTCTAGGACAAAGCACATTCAGATTAGGTATCACTTCATACGATTATTGTTGGATGACGAACAATTGATGCTTGAGAAAATTTGTGGAAGCCAAAACCCTGCTGATATGTTGACAAAGGGTGTTACTCTGGAGAAACTGAAGTTGTGTGCAGCTTCAGTTGGTCTTCTAGCTTGAAGACAGGGGCCTTGAGTTGCAGAGGTGGAGGATTCTTGTTTGAAGAAAAGGGTTATGCTGCCAATGGAGATTTAGTTCGAGGAAGGAGACATTGTAGCATGTGTATCGGTCTCCAAGTGGGAGATTGTTAGTGTTGGAGCCCGCTACAGAAGTCCCGAACAGCGCATACTCCCATTTGCGAATTGTCGCGATCCTTCCCGCCTCCGCCTCACCCATATTTCAAGAAACTCCCGCGCACGCGAGCAGTTGCACCTCCACTGTTTCGCGCGCGAAGCTTCGCGTCCCTTCGCCTGAAACCGCTCCCGCCTCCTCTATTTCTCGAAGCAAAGCATCCCTTCGCTTCCTTTCTGCTTCTGATAAAAGAAGAGGCTCTCCTTTAGATCGTGTGATGTGAAGTCACGGTGAAGGAAAGAAGGAGTTATTGCTAGTGGTAATCGGGCTGAAGAGGAAGAATACATCGCAAGGGCATCGCTCTCCAAGGGCTTCTTTTTCGGCCAGAAGAAGAAGGTGGTTCTCCAAGGCTTCTTCACGTTTCTTGTGGTAAATTTGTCTTACGTGTGATGAAAGAAAAAGGACAGCAGGCTTGCTTTCTTTGGAATTTCCTTCTCTTTTTTGGTGTGTATTACAGTGGAGAAAGGAGAGAGGAGACAGAGATTTCTCTTGTAATTATTGAAGAGATCGATCGGTGTAAATTTCTCAATTAGTAAAATCCTCTGCAACTCCGTGGATGTAGGCAATTTGCCGAACCACGTAAATTTGTGTGTTCTTTTGGTGTGAATTTTCTCGTGCTATTTTATTCGCTTTGTCGTTGATCGTTTTAAATTTCATATATATGACAACAAAAATATCAAGAATTTATATTAAATTATACTTAAAGATCATAAACTAATATTAGTGATTAAATCTGGATAAGCATTTGAATTAAAGGAAAAAAGATAGATTGAGGTGAGATTATGCTAAAGAAGAAGAATGAGAAGGTAAGAGTCATGTTTATTTGATAATCTTTTAAAAACAATTTAATTATAAATTGCAACATATTAATGTTAAAATATTTTAAAATATAATCAGGTGAGAATATTTAAGCTATGAAGGAGGAAGTTAAAGGATTTGAAAGGATCATTTCTTAAGATGAAATCAAGGTGGGTACTCATACTTTAAGCTATGATAGTTTTTACTTTTTCTAAACCAAATTTATTAATTGTTATTGAAACCTAATTGGACCATGATAGTATTATTTATACATTATTGATATTAAAGTATCTTAAACTATACATGTTGAAAACATGACAGAATCACAAACCAAGGATTTGGTCATGAAACATCAAATCTTCCATGTGAAATCATCAAGTCTTATAAAAATTTGCATAAGCATAACTTGATCCATAATTTCTTGTTGTTATGGGTTGTTATCTTCTAAATCGATAAGTGTTCATAATCTTTTCTGTTGATAGGATTACTGATAAGATGAAATCTCTCTTTCTCTTGAAAAAGTAAAGAGACACTTGCACATATGAAATACAACTATGACCCTTTAAGATAACTACTTGTGGGTAGTTATTTTCTTGGCATTCGCACTTCCAATCTTGCCCATCATAGATGTTGAAATTACTAATAGGTCTTTACACACATAATTTTGACTATTTTTTTTAAATTTTCATACCCATAAGTCTATACTTTATTAAATTACATTAATTAGGCTTAACTTTAAGATGACAAAAATAACACATGTATTTACATATGTTGGCCCACACAAAATAATTGCTTATTTATTTTTTCTAACAATCTCCCACTTGAGCCACATGTGTTACCTTATAAATGTGTTTATTTTAATGAGCTCAAATTTTACTATCATAAACAGGGGCATTCTTTAACAATCTCATCCATTAATTATATCAATATAGAATGAAAGGGACCTTCATCACAAATATAATGTTACTAGAGTCATCAATGATCACATATATTAATACAACCAAATAACATGATCAAATATTAATTTGTAGCATGAAATTACATGAAAGGTGAATCCATGCCTGATTTCAACTAATTTAAATTGAAACTATAGATAGATTAAAAACCAAATCAAAATCAAAGTGAAAACTAAATTGAATAAAAACCAAATCAAAATTAAAGTGAAAAATAAATTGAATTCTTCATTTTTGTAGAAACATACAATGTCTATATATTTATAAGAAATAACATCCCAATATAAACTCTCACAAAAACCATTTACTATCAAGTAGTTGAATACTCATATGAGCAGTATGATCATTAAAGGTCTTGAGTGGAAATATTTTACCTCCTAGCAAGCCAAAGAAGCTCATCCCCACCATTCTCTAACCCTACTTCTCTCTATTTGAGCTCAATTTCAAATCTTAAATGCAGGACACATTTACTACCATCCCATAAAACTCCATCAATCCATAATGTTTTCTGCTCCTACGCTTCACCAGAGTAAAGGAGGAAGTTTCCCATTGAAATCCCCATCAATTTGAGTGAGCAGATTCATAATTACGGAGTTTATGTCAATGTGTATAGACAATTGACAACTCTAAACTCTTTTTTTAACAACAAGGTACTTAATCTTTATATGCTTTGATGTTGAAGAACTCATTTCGTTATTGGAATACATAATTGTAGATTTATTGTCACAAAATAACTTAAGTGGTCTTTCTATGTCTTTCAAAATTTGCAGCTCGGTGACAAAGCTTCACAAACATATTCTATGATTGAACGTTTCATATCATGTTACAAGCTATGATGTCATATAGAAGAAGTTATTAGTGACTACTTGGCACTCCTTCGAGAATTAGCTCCTCCAGCAAGCAATAAATATAGTATGAAGTGGATTAACGACTATCTTGATATCCACCAAAATTTACATTTGAATAACTAAAAATCTCAAGTTAGTGTGACCTTTTATATGTGAGCATGTAATCTTTTATTCTTTGTAAATACTGCATAACCCATTTTGTTGCTGTCCAGTGATTCATTCTAGGATTGCTCAAATAACTACCCAAAATCTCAATAATATATATTTCATATTCAGATGCATGCAAACTTGAGCATACATTAGACTCCCAACTGCTGATGCATAAAAAAAAATTTACATTTCCTTAGTCTCAAAGTTATTTTTAGGACACTAACTTAAAGTAAATTTATGTACCTTAGCCATAGGGGTGTCTCCTAGTTTATAACTTTGCATTTCAAATCATATAAGCACCTTTTTGATATAGCTCTTTTGTGATAGCCCAAACATACAACAAGAACAATCTCGATATATTTTAATTTCCAACATAAAAGAAGTGTCACCAAGATCATTAATTTCGAAATAATTCAACAAAAATCTATTTGGTTTCATGCTATATGCCTATATCATTGGTGGCAAGCAGGATCATTGGTGGCAAGCAGGATATCATCGACATACATTATCATTCAAATTCTTCTTGGTTTTAAATATCCATTTACAACCAACAGTTTTCACACTTTTATGTAATCAAATAAGACCCAAAGCTTATTGCCCTGCACGGACTAGATTTCCTCATTGACGACATCAATCCACTTTTAAGAGTTTACACTTTGCATGGCTTGATGGACATTGATGGGATTATTCTCCATCAATCTAATGTTATTATCATGTTCTTGGAGAAATACTATATAATCATCTAAAATATCACTTCTTTTCTCTCCATTGGATCTTCTTAATGTCTCAAGTTCTTGTGGTATTTTTTTCTTGAGAGAGTTGAGTTTGTACCTTAATGGGTTCAACGATTTTATCTTTTTGATCTTATTTTGCAACTTGATCAATGCCAGGAATATAATCCTCAATATTATCAAAATCAATTAGAGGAGTAGTAACTGATTCTATTTGATCAAGGTCCTCTATAATAAATCTTTAACCTTATGTTCCCTCAAAAATTAACATCCTCAAAGAATATTGCACACTTAATTTTTTTTGTTGGGTTGAAGCTCAACCTCACCCTTATATGATTTGAACAAATCTAATGATTGTGATCTTTCATGTATGAGATACAAGTAGCAAAAATCATCTATGAATGATATAAAAGATTGTTGACTATTCCATGAAACCATAATAAATGGACCCCAAATATTTGTATGTATCAATTCTAAGATATACGAAGCTCTAGTGACACCTTGTCCTCTTTTATTGGTTTGTTTTCCTTTAATACATTTAATACAAACTTCAAAGTCTGTGAAGTCAAGGAAATCAAAAATTTCATCTAATACAAGTGTTTCCATTCTTTTTTCTTGAAATATAACATAGTCTCTTATATCATAGCATAGAAGAATTATTATTAGCTAATTTTTATTGTATACTAGGAGTATTAACATGCAAGGCTTCATTATAAGAAGAAACCATATCGAGCAACTATAGAATATCTTGTTGACATAAATAAACAATACCAATAACATTTGAATTTAAAGAAAGACTGAAATGAGCATTTCCAAATGAACAACTATATCCATATTTTTTTAAAGCAAAAATAGAAACTATTTTTTTTTTCTAAAAGACAATACAATAAATGTGTCTTTCAAATCCAAATAATAATCGGTACATAATAATAATATGAATAAATCTTTTAGCATTAAGTGACTTTCGGTGCACTACATAAAAAAAACTGTTATAATTGACGGCATAGTCGACGGCTACATAGCTCAGACAACCTTTCATAGACACACTTGTATGAGTGGTGACACCTTAATCAATCCTCCAAGTGTGCTTTAACACTGAGGATAATTTGCTTTAGAACAAAACAAATTAATAAGTGTATCTTTTTTTTGCTGTTCACACATGATATTTGATAAAATTCTTCTTTATATGTCCAAACTTATCATAAAAGAAACAAACATTTCTTCTTTAATTTGTTTCTTTTGTGTTGGACCTTTAACAACTTCTTTATTCTTTTGTTTTTACTTCTTATTAACCTTAGAGGTGCTAGCCAAATGAGCACATTCAGTCTTTTCTTGCTTTAGTCTTTCTTTTTCTTATACATAATGAGAAATGAGCTCATTAAGAGTACATTTATTTCCTTTTGATGCTTGTAATTGAACTTGAATTGACTGAATTATGTAGGAAGAGAAATCAAAACTAGATGAACTAAAAGATCCTAAAAAATCTCCACCTCTAGTGTCTTTATTTTTGAAGCAAGATGGGACATCTTCATGATGTACTCCTTTATGTTTCCCTTACTATGATACTTTGTTGAAATCAAGTTGTTAGAAGTATTATTTCAGCCTTGTCATTTTTGGCAAAACATTTATCAATGGCCTTAAGGAAACATTTGTTCGTTCCAACCTCATCAAACACAATGTCTCGCTTGATGATTATGAGACTTATGCAATTTAAACGATCTCATTTCTCAAGTTTCTCTTTATCCTCAAATGAACTTTGATCAATACTAGTGGGACGTTCAATCATCAATGCAAGGTCAAGATAAAGGCAATCGAGAACGATTAATGCATTATCTTTCCAATCCTTTAAGTTTGTTCCCAAAGGCTTATAAGACATTTCTTCTTTTATTAGTAATCTATAATAATTTTTTATTCATAATATAACAAGAACAAATCATCATATTATTATGAAAAGTAAAATTTTCTTGAATTCACACGACCAATAACATAAAATATCCTTAAAAACTTGATTCAAAAAAATAACAAGGACAAAAATTAGTTTTCTTCACCAAAATCATATGTAAATCCGAAAAAGCTAAACTTAAAATAAATAAATAAATAAAACTTGATCTCAATTATTTAACATGGTGTTGGCTCTGATATCACTTGTTGAAAATTTAACCGAATCACAAACTAAAAATTTAATTCATGAAACATCATATATTACATGTCAAATAAAGCTAAAGTGTGGAAGCATACCATGACTCATGATTTCTTGTTGTTATGGGTTGTTGTCTTCCAAATCGATATGTATTCTTAAATATTTTCTGTCGATGGGATTCCTGATAAGATGAAATCTTTCTCTCTTAAAAATATGAAGAGACACATACTATGACTCTTTAAGATAACTACTCATAGGTAGTTATTTCCTTACATTTGCACTTCCAATTTTGCTCATCATAAAAGTTGAAAATACGAATAGGTCTCTATACTTATAATTTTGATCATATTTTAAAACATTAATTCCCATAAATCTATACTTTATTAGAGCACATTAATTAGGCTTAACTTTAAAATTACATAAATAACACATTTGTTTACATATGTTGGCCCACATAAAATAATTGTTTATTTATTTTTTCTAAAATAAAAAATTTAGATGGTGCACCTATGAATGTTGTATATAAAATGATATAGTATGAAATAATAAACTATTTGAAATATCTTGATTGATGATATTCAAAAATACAAATTATCATATAATTCTCTATTGTTTTATTAAAAGTTTACCAAGCTTATATATTGTTTCATTTTCATTACATTATTATGGTTTAGAAGTAAATATATTCGCCGACTTTTTTAGCTCTTTGTTATTTTAAACTAACATTATAGGTTTAATAATTTGATTAAAAGATGAAAAATAAAAGAGGAAATGTATATAGAAGACATGAACAACCCGACCAAAGGCAAAATTTTAATTTTAATATTTTAGTTTGTTTTCTTTAGAAGCTCTTTCATTTTATTGAATTATAAATTATTAATGATAGAAAAAGAATAATATAACAGCATGATTATCACTGTTCTATTTCCCACCTTAGTTAATTCCAAGCTTGGGGTTGGATCGTGACACTAGACAATTAGAGCATAAATAGAAGGTTGGGAGACTAGACAATTATAGCTATAAGCAATGGAGGACAAGCCCTCACTTACAAGAAATTGAGAAAAAAAGGGACTTAGAATCAGCGGGCTATTGGAGATGAATAAGGCATTCTTTTATCCTATATAGATGGAGAATATGGTAACCTATAACTAATGTGTGACTTGAGATTATCAATAATATACCTCTCTAATGAGGGGAGACTAACAAATCTATCAATAATATACCTCAAGAAACCTATAACAAATGAAATAAATGTATCCAAGAACAGCAGAAATCATCAACTGTCAATCTTAAGCAAGAATCAAGGCTACAAAGTTCACCCATAATTTGAGGACTTCACGTTATGATTAATTTGATTCGATTTATTAAAGGATATCAATTTGTAGTTTGAGAAAGGCTTATTTTCATTAAAATAAATGATTTTCTCTAATTTTTTACTTTATATTTAGATGAGTTTAGTTATTCATATTTTATTTTGATGATACTTTTGATTGTCTTCACTTATTAGGAATTCAAAACTACATTAAACCAAATCAAACCAGATAAATTGAATTATAATACAGATTAATTTGGTTTGTTTCTACCTCTAATTTGATCATTTTAAATGTGCCTAGGTCTTAATTTGGTTCGAGTGATTTAGCAAATGAGCTAACCAATCAGTCCAAACTGATTGAATACAAATCTCTATCAGAAGCACCTCTCTTGACGTTTGCTTCTGAAATCAGATTCTTTTGGTTCTAAGCTTTGCCATTATTTTTACTTTGGAGGGTAGATATCATTTAATATGGAAATATAGGAGGATCA
Organism: Phalaenopsis hybrid cultivar; assembly: GCA_002079205.1. NCBI lineage: Eukaryota > Viridiplantae > Streptophyta > Magnoliopsida > Asparagales > Orchidaceae > Phalaenopsis > Phalaenopsis hybrid cultivar. The sequence goes on from JXCR01041665.1 coordinate 8,933, forward strand.
ACCTCCTTATTTATTGTAGAAAATTTAGGAAACTCCCAAATTAGTTTTATTTTCATCCTATTTATATTTATTTCAAAATTATTTCCTTTTCGTGTATAGGCTAGATATATTTTGTAAGAGTATAAATTAGAAGGAACCGATTTATCTGAGTATGTAAACCTATAGTTGAAGAGTTGGAATAAGAAATAAGAGATAATTCTCTTTCGCACATTGTTCTTCATTTAGCTTATTATTCTCTTGACTACTCAGTCAAACCTTACAAGACGTTTTACCTCAAATCACGTCACCATAAGCTTCAAAAACATCTTTGAATTTCACCATAACCTTCCAAAGCCACTAAACCCATTAAGACAACCTCTGGCATTTTCCACAAAACCTTAAATTTAAACTATCTATGATTAAGATAATATTAAAATGGTTAGTTGTTAGGAGTTTTATTATAATTAAGAGTTCTCATGAATTAAACATTTTATAAGAAGTTTATTTAAAGCTTAGTACTATTATCTCTCCTTATACTAATCTTTTGAGAAAGATGTAGTATAAGATGTCTAATGCTCCAAAAAGCATTCATCAGATCAAGATCCTACTGACACATTCTCTAATACTAAGGCTTCCTCGTTTCTTTAAGGCAAATGAGCTGACTTACGATGCAAATGAGATATATATAAGAGGCAACCTTAAGCTAATGGAACCACCAAATTACCTTTTTTTAACAATGAAAAGTTGAATGAAATTAAGCAAAAATACTTTACCTATAATATGAAATTTTATATTGAGATTCAACATTTAAAACATTAGAGGCATTATCTATTGCGTAATAAATTAGCCCTCAAGTTTAATCTTTGCTTGAGATGCATAAATACCTAAAGAAAGCTTAATCATAGACATGCAAACTTGTTTGAATTTTTATAGGATTATCATGTGTTGAAAGTTGGCATGTAAGCCTAAGATAAAGAATAAGTCTAATCCATACTGACTTTAATGTTATCTTTATTAGAGCTTCAGATCCTTGGATTTTTAGTCGGTTTACGAAGGACTATATACTGTGTCATAAATTTCATATTATTTACCTCGAGTGTTGAGACACCTTTATTTCTAAAAAGTTCTTTTACATATAATAATAATTTACTTGCACAAAAGAAACAACTCTGTATTCCTAGCCCATCTCTTACAAAATTCCTCATTTTTTAGTTACATTATGGATGAATTGTAGGTCAATTGAAAAGAAGTAAATTGTAAGTGGGTTTTATTAGCCCTTCTTAAAGAGGGATATTTACATATTAATTGCAAAGTCTTGTACTTGAAAAGTTAAGGCCATTAAGCAAAAAACATGAAGATGCATTCAATGTCAGTGCATTGGAGGCCTTAGGAGGATTTGTCTATAGATGTTAAATTGGGTTACCCACAATGCATTTAGTTATAGTGAATAACAAGCCTACTAGGAGACTCAAATTCAAAAGTACACTCTCACTGCTAATTTATAACCTAACTACAATTAAAGCTCAACTTCACAAAAAAAAAAAGTTTTGGTAAATAGGTTTTTTTTTAAAAAATGCATTTTCTACCTTGTTCCAAAATCAATGATGTTAAATTTATATCATATTTTTGTATGACCATATAAAAAAATACTTGGGATAAAACTAAAATTCTCCTTTGTTTTTCGCCCACAAACTAATTAACAGGCATAGTAAATAAGACTCTGAGAACTTAGATGTTTGATTAAAATAGAGCATAGAAAATTCAAATTTGAACTAGCAAGTTCGAACTTCTGAATTTACATAAATGAAACTACTTTAACAAACACCAACAGAACCCAATTTGAAATAATGCATGGTCACGACGTTAAGGGATAATTGATGTCGATAATATTATTTCATCTCATATATTTTTTTCTATGCAACATTCTCATTTGGTAAAAAATTCTAAAGCCTTCATAATGACCCGTATAAACTATTTCCCCTCAAGTCACAACACCATTAGAAACAGAACTCGTCTTTACATTTTACACAAAACCCTTAATGTCATTCCATCCATTAAGACAACCTCGACATTTTTTAAAAAAACAATAAACCTAAAAGAGAGCCACTCACGTATACCTTCCACCAAGAAGGTTTCTCGAATTGCAAGTAACCATCTCTATCTGTCTTACCATCTATGGGTACATTGTTAGACAAGTTGAACCTCCCTTAATAGTGGTAGTCCTAGCGATAAGCTGTTAGTCAGGATATCCTTAAACTCTCTCTAAAGCTGCTGACATGTGTCTAATATCAATTCTTCTATCTCAATACTCTCTAACGTCATCAAAATTGATCCCACTGGTGCCTCTCTCATGACAAGAGCACCTATAACCTTGGGCTTCACATAAACTAGGAGAACTATGCGCTTTTCATACTTGATGAATAAGTGTTCTTGAACCCATAATGTTGAGTCTTGTAATCAAACTGTCAAAGCCTCCCCACAGAATGTGACAAGTGTCCATGGGTACAATATCACATCATACATAAGTATACAACAAACCTCAATAGAAAACTCTATGAGACATCTCTTATTAATGCTAACCATGTTTCCCTTCTTCTAACAAATAAGTAAATATGGCTAAGAATGTCTCTTAGTAGTGAAACTTAACTTATCCACCATCAATGTAGACAAAAGTACCTCCATAGATGATAAGGATTCACACATTTCCCTTCGAAGTGCAACTGGATTACAGAGGTGGTGAAGCCACTGCTGCTCACTCGTAGTCTCAATCGAACCACAAGTATCTCACCCATATCTCACCCATATTAGTTGAAAGCTAGTACTCTCACACCTTGTCACTATCTTCTATGGCTCCAGTACTAATGTTCACTTCTTCTACTACTCCTGACTCAGTGAAAGAGACAACTCTAATAATAAGGCAACTGGAGACAATGTGTGCAAAACCATCATATCCAAAATACTTCCTTGTGGGCACTATGATGAGTATATTGTTCCTCTCGAGCTTCTTCCTACTATGATCAGCTATTTCATCTTTTTGGAAAGTTTTTACACCTTCCTCTGGTATACTCCTACTAGCTTTGATTGTGGGTGACTTCCTAAATGAAGACAGGATCCTGATCTGCATCTATTGTTTCTCAACCTTAGGGTCAATGTCTGAACACCAATGACCAATAAGGCTGCAGCTGAATGACATGGTTGATGGCTGGCTTCAGACCTTCCAATCTAGCTATGATGTTCTCCTCAACTCTATTAGCTCAGATTTCAACATGATTTGCTCAAAACCCACTATGTTGTAGATGGTGAAGTTTCAAGAGCATGTTCCGGTTGTAGTGTGGATGTAAGTGTTTTCTCTGCATCTCCTTCATTTTCACTCAAGTGGTGATCTTGCTCATACCTTTTCTCTGTCTTACTCTCTTTAGATTCTCCCATCACAAAGAAACATTTTCAACTTTATGGCCCAAGCTTCACCCCAATGTTTCCATGTCCTCCAAAAATCAATCCATCCTTAGGTCTCCTCTGATACTGAATCTGAAAGCGTTGTGGCATGTCCTCCCATTCACTGGAATCATCCCAACGAAAGGGATTTAGATTTTCTGCCTCTCTCTCTTTTGAGCCTCACTATCACGATCGATGGTGATCATTCCACAGGTTCCTTTATCAACTTTAGCAATTCTATGTTGAAGTTGACGGACTTCCCACTATATCTCTTCCATGGTGTTCCGGATCAGCTTCCAAAGCTGTCTCCTTGGTAGTATGACTAAGGTTTAGGTTTAAGAAATGAAATAGGGTGTATGAGACTAATTTAAGATGCAAAAAAAGAAAAAAATAGAGTTGGTGATTTTGAAAATTAGCAAGGGGAAATTATGATTAGGTTAAGAGTTGGTTATGGTTTAATGGGTTTAGGTCACACTAGGATGGAACTAGGGTTGGGCTGCCTTTAATACCAAATGATGTCATAATTTAACAACGCCCAACGTAAAATGAATATTATTACTGAATTCAAAATCCAAAATTACAACAAATAATAAGGAAATCTGAAATAACAACAAAACGACAACTTTAGAACTAAGGTTGGATCTAGAGTGTATATGGTACTGACATGAGTTGATTTTACGTGATTTAACCTATTTTGAACCCTGCATTTTACCTGGTATTGTTAATTAATTTTGTACACTTTGGAAAAATAAAAAACAACAAAAAAGAGGCCTAATGTTGTGTGAACACGCTCAGAAGAGGCATGACCATGCTATACTATCATCACTGGTGGCATGATCACAACACAAACTAGTGTGACCACACCACCCGGTTTAGAGGGTTGGCATGACCATGCCAATGGAACGGGAATTTGTTTTGGCAAAAACGTTTCTTGCCAAATTCATGAATTAAGCTATAAAAAAGTCCCTTAAGACGTCTTTTGAAAGAGAAGGGGACTAGTGACGACTGAAAAGAAGAAAGAGAGGGTATTGGAGAGTTCTTCCTTAGGATCCTCTCCTTTCTTGGGGCTAAGGTGCTAAGGGAATTTCCTACCTTTTTTCTTTGTATTTTCTTACATATCTTGAGAATTTTATTGTATGAGAGAGGAGTTGGTTGTTGCGGAAGAGAGAATGAATTAATTTGTAAGTCTTTACTTTTCAGTTTTACTTGTAATGATGATTTCAATGAAATGTTCGTCATGTATTCTTTCTAACATGCATGACTAGATTTCTTTTCACGTGTCTATGATTCATGGTATGTGATTTTTGTAGTTCTCTTCGATGATTTATTTCCTTGTATTGTTTTTCATAGGAATATGTGTTTTTCATTGTTGTGTTCACCTTAGAGTTTCATTTACTCTTGATCTGGCCAATTAGGGTGTTAACATATTTTGCAATATGTTAACATCACGTAGGTGAAAGTCTAGAACCACGAGTCACCACATCACCTAAATCACAGGGGCACAAGCCTTGCATGCCTTGAAGAATCATAAGATCTATCTGCCATTGTAGTATGTCTTTTCTAAACTAGTTATCTTTTATTTCTGCTTTTAAGTAAGATTTTAAAAAACATCCTCTTGTTTCCAATGATACTAAACTAAGTTTAGAAGTGTAGTAGACAAGAGATTCACCCCCCAGAATAAAACACTTTCCTCATGGGATCGATACGTAGTATGCTTCAAGTACATTATTACTTGACATGTGTACTTGTGTAATTAGGTCTATTTGCTTCACCAAAACTTTTTAAGCCATCAAGGTTTTTGTGTTGTTGCCGAGAAAAGACTTAATGAAAAATTCTGACTTTAGGAGAATAGTTGAATTGCTGAAAATCTAGGTTTAATAATGTTTGTTTTGCTTTTTTATGTTATTTCATATTTTGTTTGCACTTGTATTGTTGTTGTGTTTTCATACTGGCGCTGAAAAATAAAAATAAAAAATATATATAAAAAAGCCAAAAATAAAAAAAATATTTATGGTTAAATCTATTTATTTTTATTTTTATGTGTTGGGCACTTTGCATGTGTGTTTGTTAACTGACTCATGATGGTTGTTGTGATGGATTGATGCATAAGGTCTGTTGAGTATATCCTTTAGTATGCATAGGGAAGCTGAGGATGACGTCGCCCTTTTTGATCCTGAAATTGATCATACTTATAAACGTCTTAAGAGAGCACAACAATCTACCAACACACTAATAGAAATGGTTAACCTTCAAGATCACATCATGAAACCCCTTAAGGATTACGCCAACCCATCGATAGAAGAGATCTATTTTAGCATTAATTACCTAACTATTGAAGCCAACAAATTTGAACTGAGGCCTACCATAATTCAGATGGTACAAAAAAGCCAGTATGGGGAAACACCGTCTGAGGACCCGAACCTTTATTTAGTAAACTTTCTAAAACTGTGTCACATTTTAGTATAATGGTGTCCCCAACGATGTATTAGTCTACGACTATTCCCATTCTCTATACGGGATAGAGCAAATATGTGAATGAATTCTTTCGCCCCATAATCGATTACAACCTGGAATGACTTGGCACAGAAATTCCTAGTCAAGTATTTCCAACCCTAAAAAACTGTCAAATTGAGAAATGACATCCCTTCTTTTACTAAATAGAGGGGGGGGAAATCATTTATGAAACTTGGGTACAATTCAAAGAACAACTTAGAAAGTCTCCACATCATGCCCTATCTGATTGGTTGATTCTCCAAACTTTTTATAATGGACTAGTAGGCTCACTTAGATCCATAATATATGCTGCTACAAGAGAATCCCTAATGGTCAAACCATTTGATGAAGTCTATAAAATGATAGAAGAAATGTCTAACAATAGTTTTTAGTGGTCTTCTGATAGGGTGAACCTAAAGAAAGTAACTAATGTACTAGATAATGATGTCTTAACCATCCTAGCAACCCAAGTACAGCCATTTCAAGGAAATTGGATAACGTGTGGATGAATTTAGTGTCAAGATCACCATCAAGTGAAGGAATGGTGTACATACCAATGTTAGATCATAGCCTGGCCACTTTAGAAGCTATAAATGCTATAGAAAATCAAGGTCATAATCCATATTCTGACAGCTACAACCCAAGCTGCAGAAACCAGCCAAATTTTCTTGGAGCAATAAAAATCAGTAATGGGAGAACCCTCAAGCCAATCTTGTAGGTAACCAGAATAACAAAGGAAAAAAACCCATGAGGCGGCAAAACATACCAAGATTTCAAGCTAATTCCCAGCTTATCCAGGAAAAGACACATATCAAGAAATTAGTTATTCAAAAGGGGAACACATTACAAAGCCAAGCTATAGTCATCAAGAACCTTGAAACTCAATTAGGGACAACTAGCGAATTTGATGAACAATAGACCCCTTAGGGCATTACCTAGCAACAGTGAGGTGAATCTAAAACATCAAAATTCAGAACGATGTAACATAGTGAGAGTGAGGATTGGAGAAGAAAGAGGTGAAAGCCACAGAAGTGAGAGTACCTATGTGAAGTCTAGCTTAGGAAAAATTATCTCTGCCATTCAAATTGACTCAAATGAGAGACTTCCACCTCCATTCCCTCAAAGACTACAGAAGCCTAGGAAAGATTCTGGTAGCTTTATTATTCCCATGCCATAGAAAAAGCATTTCATGGAAAGGCACTTTGTGATTTACTTGTCATTGTTAATCTCATGCATATGATCATTTTTAATTATAACTTCAAAGAAGAAAAATTAAAACCATCAATCTGACACTTCAATTAGCTAATTAATCAGTGACCCATCCTCATGGAATTGTTGAGAATTTACTGGTCAGTATAGATAAATTTACCTTTCTTGCTGATTTTGTGATATCAGATCAACAAGAGGATATGGAAATGCATGTGATTTTTTGTAGACCTTTTCTAGCCACTGGTAGGGTCATTATCAATTTCTAGGAGGAGAAAATAATTATGAGAGAAAATGATCAAGAAGTAACATTTAATGTGTTAAAATCAGCTGAGGGCATTAAACTAAGTGTTTTCTTGGGAGGCAACCCAAGTGTCATCTTATGATTTGCCTTATTCACTGTGATATTCTGTATTTATTTTGATTTTTGAGTCAGTGTATGTGTCGAGTGTTTGATTATCGTATTTTTGTCATTTTGGGATTTATGGTCCCTCTACATAGTAGAAGGTCCACACAGAGTGGGAGGTGACTTAACTTTCTTTTATCGTTGTGATGGGGTCGACATGACTACGACAACCAACGACGTGACAACGCCCAAGTCAGGCAAGACCACGCTACCTGGGCCTTTATTTTTGATAAAGTAACAGGTTTGGTTGGTTTGACCAAGCTATAACCAGGAGTGACCACACTGCAAAGCATTTAAGCCATTGAACCGCCCCAACGACGTCACAACGCTGTTGGGATCGACGTGACTACAACGACCAACGACGTGACAACACCCAAGTCAGACAAGACCACGCTACATGAGCCTTTATTTTGATAAAGTCACAGGTTTGGCTTGTCTGACCATGTTATAACCAGGAGTGACCACACTCCAGAGCATTTAAGCCAATGAACCACCCCTTTTTTACTCATTCCTCTTTGTTCCTTCACCCTAGCACCCTCACAGCAGCTCATTAGAGCTTTAGGTCACCGAAGATAGGCTTCCCACGTCAGATCCATCGAGTAGCGGGTAGATCGAGCAAAGCTCTTTAGGATTTGGTAAGCTTTTACCGTTAATTCCATTTTTACTCCAAGTTGTTTGTAGATCTTGCATATCTTTTCAACCACACCACATTCTTTCTTGTCAACGCATGTTATCTATCTTCATTCTCTGATTTTAGCCAAAAACTTTTCATTTCCAGTCAACATACTAATTTTTTAACCAAAGTATTCGTGTCAGCATTTGTGTTGATTCATGGCACTGAAAAACCAAGGGGAAGAGGGATCTGGTTTTGATCAGACCAAATTTGTTAGTTATGCCACTTCACAGAGGTATAAAAACATTCTGGTATGAAAAAAGCTAATTGTGAAGTTGGTATCCAAAATACCTGAAGAGACAATTGCTACCGAAATTGAGAGAAGAGGGTGGAGGAGTTTGCGTTACCTTATTGCCTCCATTATTGTCCTGTTTGTCAACAAATTCTACGTGATTCTGAAAGAATCCGTGGACAGGCGGCCTTTGTGCGGGGGAAAATTTTTCCATTCAATCCATCCACGATCAACAGCCTACTAAGCCGCCACGACAGGCCTAAGTGTGATTTTGACAACTTTATTGCTCCTGACTATCAGGAGATTATTGCTTTCCTGACTAATAACATCGATTGGTAGAAGGTTCATGCTAAGGATGAGTGAGAGACGACAGTAAACTTCTCCTTAACATATTTGACCCCTATCTACTATTTCAGGCACCATCTCATTGTGGTCTACCTTATTCCCACCACTAGCCTCACTGATGCTACTAAGGATTGAGCAGTTTTAAATTTATGTATCCATATAGTTAGGTCGAATAATGTAGCCATAATGCTCCATCAATCCATCCTGCACATTGTCAGTCGTCATACTACTATAGGATTAGGACACCCCTCATTGATTTATATCTTATGCTGTAGAGAGGGGGTTGCTGGAGGTAGTGGAGATGAGTTATTTGCATTACAGAAGGCGATCACCGGGACTTCCTTTTCTTCTGTTAGCTTTGCATGGAGTTCATCCCGTGAGAGGGGAGAGAGCTCCTTACAGTGTCACGGAGCATCATGGCCTGACCATGTCGAGGTGTTGACGCATTTGGAGGAGGTGTTTTCAGAGATCCACGATGTGTGTACGCAAACTCAACATCATGTAAGCCAACACCAGTGACAGTATGGGTACATGCATCATTGCATTCAGGAGTTGAAGAGATCGCTCTTGTTAGTGGCATTTCCAGTTCAGCGACCCTTCAAGCTTTATGTTCTGGAGGACGATGATATGGAGGAGACTGGCAATGACTAGGTGACTGCAACATTGTTGTGTTCTTGCACCCTTTTTTTCTCTGTGAAGTGTAATTTGGGTGGTCGTGTCTGTTGTTAAGTGCTTTGTATCGTGTGTATGTCTGTTGTTATCCCTACTGATCTTACATTACTTGTTTTCTTGGAGGGGCTACTGCATTGTTGTATATCTACTAAAGTGTGTCTTAGTTTTGTTTTGCATGTTGTTGTTCCTGCTAATTGCCTGGGACATGGTATATTGTACATGTTTTGAGCCATATTCTTACTTCTTTCTGGATGATATATCGTTACACATGTTCCATACCTGTTGATTTCTTATATCAAAAATGTTAAGATTTATTTGACTACTACATTTATTTTTTTTCCTGCACTTACATGTTTTTATCCAGTTTACTGTTGTTGCATGTCACTCATGTTCGAAAAAAAAGCAAGTTTGGAGAAAATTTATACATTTTTTACAAATTTGAAGGTAGTTTGCATAAATCAGTAAATAATTAAATGTTAATAAAGGCAACTCCTTGGAATTCAGGCATTTAACTTATTTATCANATATATCGTTACACATATTCCATACCTGTTGATTTCTTATATCAAAAATTTTCAGATTTATTTGACTACTACATTTATTTTTTTTCTGTACTTACCTGTTTGTATCCAGTTTATTGTTGTTGCATGTCACTCATGTTCGAAAAAAAGCAAGTTTGGAGAAAATTTATACATTTTTTACAAATTTGAAGGTAGTTCGCATAAATCAGTAAATAATTAAATGTTAATAAAGGCAACTCCTTGGAATTCAGGCATTTAACTTATTTATCAAAAGTTCTTTTAAAAAAAAGATAATTGTCATTTAAGAGACATTAACCTTAATGATTTAATAATGAGATTTCAGAAGTTAACAACTCCTAACTGAACTTGAAGAAATTTCAAGATTATTAAAAATGTGTATTTAAAATATTAAGTAGCAAACCAAAAATATTTAAGTCTTTTCAATTCTTTTGTTGAGCTAATTTAATTTTGTCTTAATTTTTAACTGAAAGGGTAACATAAAGGTGTGACATTAAACGATCATTCCTTGAAATTTATTGTTTAAGAAAAACTAACCTTCATCATATTTAAAAGAACAAAAAAGAATATTGTCTAACTAGATATAGTAATTCTNCCTTTTCAATTCTTTTGTTGAGCTAATTTAATTTTGTCTTATTTTTTAACTGAAAGGGTAACATAAAGGTGTGACATTAAACGATCATTCCTTGAAATTTATTGCTTAAGAAAAACTAACCTTCATCATATTTAAAAGAACAAAAAAGAATATTGTCTAACTAGATATAGTAATTCTCAGGAGAAAAATAAAAATAAAAATAAAAATAAAAATAAAAGAAAAAGAAAAAAAAGAAAGAAATGAAGAAGCCAAAAAGTGAAAAGCCATGAGAAGAAGTTCAAGATTGGCATGAAAAANAGAAAGAAATGAAGAAGCCAAAAAGTGAAAAGCCATGAGAAGAAGTTCAAGATTGGCATGAAAAATTGAAAGAAAGAAAACTGGAAAGATGCCCCGTCGAACATAAGTGATAAGAATTTTTCATGATTATTTATTAAACCATCTAATGTTATCTTCAAGAAAAAAGTTAAGTAGCATTAAGTTGTCTAGTTCCACTAAAATTACTTTAAAAACATTACGGTTCGTGAAGATATCTTAAATATCACCAATTTAATAATCTTTCAGATTTCCTAAGGGTTGAACAAAGGGAATTAAGGGAAAGATCAAGATATTAAATATTATAAATAATTGACCCTGAAATGACACTTAAACAACTTTACTTGACTTCAACAAATAAGTTGAAGTACCTATCATATTCTCATGACGCCTTAACAAAGCAATGAGATTACTTTATGCCAAGTAATGAGGTAAGTTTGGGGTACTTACATGAGTTAATCTTATATGATTTAACCTAATTTTTACCCTATATTTTATCTAATATTTTTGCTCATTTATCACAGATTCACACTTGTGAAAGATTTTTACTGTTGTGCAGGTTAAAGGTATTAAATATGTGCATTTTGAAACGAGAAAAATCAACGAAAAAGTAGCCTCAAACGGAGTGACCATGCCACACCATCATCGCTAGTGGCATGACCATGCCACAAACTGACGTGACCATGCCATATTTGCAAAGGACTGGAGTGACCGTGTCTGGATCGGGCATGACCACACCACCCGATTTAGAAGGCTAGCATGATCATACCACATTTATGCGTGACTATGCTAACGGAGTGGGAATTTGTTTTGGCATGAAATTTTCTTACCATATTCATGGATTAAGTTATAAAAACATTCATTTGGGCATCTTTTGAAAGAGGAGTGACCTAGAGACGGTTGAATAGCAAAGAGAGTATTTTGGAGAGTTATCTTCTTCCTCTCTTGAGGTTGGGCTTCTAAAGGTGTTTCATACCTTGTTCCCTTTGTATTTTCATACATATTCTGAAAGATTTATTATATGAGAGAAGAGTTGGCTGGTGTGAAAGAGAAAATGAAGTATTTTGTAAGTCCTAACTTTTTTTGTCTTACTTGAAATGATGATTTCAATGAAGTGTTGGTCTTGCATTCTTTCTCACGTAAGGAAAAGTCTAGGAAAATCACAAACCACCACATCAACTAAATCACAGGGGAGCAATTCTCACATGCCTCAAAGAATCGTAAGAGTTATCTTCTAATGTTTTCCATCTTTTTTAAACAAGTTATCTTTTGTTTTCGCTTTTGAGTAGGATTTTAGAAAATCACCTCCTATTTGTGATCACACTAAACTAGGTTAAGAAGTGTAAAAAACTAGAGATTCACCCTCCAAAATAATTGTTTTCTTGTTGGATCAATACGCGGTACTCTTTAACCACATTATTACTTCACACTTATACTTTCGTGATTCAGTTGATTTGTTTCACAGCAATTTTTCGAGCCATTAGGTACCATTAGGGTTTGGACTTCCGGGATGGTGGCAAGGATTGGCTAGCAAGCTGGAAATGGCTCTATAAGGGGTTGTTTTAAGTGGCGATAGCAAGGAGGAAGGTTTTCGTCAAAGTGGCGATAGCAAGAGCAGTAGAGATGAAGGGAATCAATGCACGAGAGAGTGGGAGAAGGGTAAAAGGGTATACACACCATTTGAAAACCAAGATATAGCCAGAGCCCCACTTGGAAACCCAGGATACATTCCTAGAAAGGGAAAAGGACACGCCAATGGATGTCCAAAAGCAAATCACAACAAGGCTATACCCTAAACATTAAACATATATTTAAATAAATATAATACTATTAGGAGTGGGCCCAAATCCAATTGGGCAATAACCCTAGGCTTAGAGAGGTATGACTGGCCCTCTCTCAACATAAATCGGATGGTCCATGTCCCCTCAGCCCCCACATCACTATCACCACAAACCACCACCACCATTTCACTCATACAACCATTATAAATGTTCCCAACTTGTTACATCTCTCACCTTCATTTAGAACCTTGGTTGACCGCTACTCACAACTAGATTATAAAAAAAATACCCTCATTGCCACATCCATTGGTGTTCCACTCAATATAGATTGACATCTAAGTTCTTCATTGTTGTTCATAAGTTCAAAACAATTCTCAAAGATAAAGGACCTCATTTTCTTAAAAAAACCCCTTTCATATTAAAAAAAATTGATTGAAAAATGCCTTCTTAAAATTTCCCTCAACTGCTAATTGGATGAAAGATTCTCATATTTACCAAATCACGTTTCTCTCGACTTTTAAGTTAATGACACTGGACACGAGACTGTCGCGAGGGTAAAGAATTTCATGGTTACAGGATCTTCGTGATTCCATTGTTAAAAGTATTGCGATCATGCGATCGAATCGCGCCTGATCTGCAGTAGTTTCCCTTCTAAGTAAGAAATGAGCGAAGTTTCATTTCATTTAAATCCGAAAATAACATTTCTTACTTATTGTTGTTGTCAATCCTTACGAGACCAAAATTTCTTATATTCTTGAATTATAGTTAGAGTTTTTTAAAAAACTTTCTAGAAACCCTAGAACGGTGTCATTTATGCATTGAACCCCACCATTTTCTATTGGTGAAAGTGGAGACCAACCCATTTGCCCCTTCCTCCACATGAGAAGATAAAACATTTGAACTTAGA
>JXCR01041681.1:4028-17616 GCA_002079205.1 Phalaenopsis hybrid cultivar
CATTATTCTGAAAATAATTTTTAAATTTTATTTAATATAAAAAACATATAATTTTTTTTAAAAATTTTGAAAATAGTGTGTTTTAATTTTGAAAAATGAGACCGAATGGATCTCATTCGTCTGATAGTTTACATAATCGTGTTCGATACCATAAATAATACACATTCCAGAAAGATAAGTGTATCCCTCGGTGATGGACCCAATCATAACAAATTAAGAGATTTATGACATTCGTTTGGTCTACAAACTTTTGTTTGACCGACAAATTATCTAATCTAATACAAAAATTAAATAGGATTTATTTTACCTAGGTTCCAAGTTCCCTATAGAGGCAAACCTCTAAAGTTAATTATATCTCAAACAACCGAGGATACTTGAGAAAACTCTCGATAATGATCAGATGTACTAGTATTTAAGATTCCAATATTTAGTTTTCAAAGTTGCTTGTAGGAAGAGTCAAATGAGAGCACTTATTTTAGGAATCTAAAGGAATAAAAAAGTAAAAGGCGTCACGGATTCTGAGGAGAACTCTCAGTGACTTTCAAACTATCCTACTGTGTGGCTGTGTTTTGGAAGTGATGTTATTAAGTGTTCAATCCTACCAATTTTATTATTTTGGACTTACACTTGCATGATACATACTTATGCAAATAACCCTCGAAGATAAAAGAGTTTACGTCGTACTAAACGACAACTTCCGAACCCTAAAAAAAGTTTAGGACTTATATTTGCGCAATATACGATCGTACGAAATCCTAAAAGATAGTGTGGGGATTTATGTCATGTTAGACGAACAACCTCAAAGACCTAAAGGGTTTAAGTTGTTTAAGATTATGAAAAGATTCCTCTGAAGATCATCCTTCTCTTCATGTTGTAGTCTCGATTGTCGTCCGAAGATTGTCTACCACTCGATTTTGTCATCACCTCGTTCTGAGAAAAGAGGAGAGGAGAGAACTATGCTTAGAACGGTTTATCCTAAGTCAATGTTGTTATTTAGTGTGATCTAGTGCAATGTGTTTTGAATTGGTGTCATCGTCGTCAAAATAATTGAAGAAAGTGAGGGAATATTATGTTAAGCAGTGCCGATCAAGATCTCATGGTTCCGCCATCGCAACACCACTCTTAATTTTTTATTAATTTAGTCTAAACAAGCGGTTAAACTTATTTAGCCCGGAGAATTTTCATTAGCAACCATAAGTTACCTCATCCGATGAATTCTCGTAAATCCAAAAAGGTGCATTATTACTATGTTATTATTAATTTAACAAAGTTTCAAAACATTATCTGTAACTAAAAAATAAAATGTTTTGTTATGAAATTTTGAATAAGTATTGAAATTAAAAAAAAGTATATTAAATATGGGTTATAAGATCTCAATCCTAAACAGATGTTCTATGTTTGCTATCCTATAGTGCTATATAAACATGTCAGAAGCATAGTAAAGAATAACAAAATAATAATATTGCATGTATGACAAAACATCTGTAGTGAAGTGCAATAAATAAGAAGAGAATAATATTTCATGTATAATGAAATATGAACATCAAATTGCAGTAAAAAGGAAAAGGTCAGTGCGTACCTATCGGCTTTGACGAAGCTTAAAAAGAATTGCAATTAGGTAGCACAAGTGTATATAAAAAGATTAAGCAAATAGTTGCAATTTAAATATAAAAACGATTTTAAACATGTATGTTTTCATAAAAAGTTAAGTGATAAACATATGAAAAATCAGAAAGGGATATAAGAATTCAGATTGAGGATGGACTCAGTTTAAACTTTTCATTCGTTATATATCCACAGGCAACCGAGGAATCAAAATCTATATACCAATATGGAATAATAGCTACGAGCAAAACACTCTAAGATTAAACAATTTTGAATCCCTATCAGCTGACTGACAAGTGAACATGTAACTGGTAAGCCTCTTCAATCATGTGTCATGTATCTGTAATGTAGTATTTCTATAGCATTGTAATTTCTATATTTTCAGCAACCAATGTTATAAAACTATAGTTTACAATTCATTCAAGATTGGGGTTAAAGCTACCAACAGCCTAAAGAAGTGAAAGCACAACTACTAATCATATTTTTGTTTAAAAGTTTTAGTTATTTAAGCATGAATATAGTTTTAAATCATCGCCCTTAACCCCAAACCGTCCCAACTTATAGTCCGCTTGATAATCCATATAGAGCCACATTATAAATGTCTCCATTTGAACATGAGTATCTCCACCATCGATAAGAAAAACACTTCAGAATGTTATGAAGGTTTGTATACCTACTATTTTTTCACTATATATTTTCATGAGATCCAAACTACTTCTACACATACATGCCACCTTGACCATGTATGAGAAGAAGGGGGTGTGTTAGTGTCACAATTGTGCGCCATGCATGCAAATGCACTTCTTAACTAGCAATATAAATTCCCGCCGTGGCACGTCGAAACACGTAAATTTCAAGGAAGAAAGATCATTGTATGTAATTGGAGTAGCATGTATGTGTTAGAAAGTTTGGGTGTCATATGTCTATGTATATGAGAACCAATGGTATGCATGTAAATCCCTCCCTATAATCTTCCAAAAGAAAGAAAAGGAACTGTTGTTTGCAAATAACTGCCATGAAATATCTTCATGCATGAAAAGATCAAAATGGTAGCATTATTGATCTGATATGAAATCTTCGAGCAGTACATACACAAAGAAGGGAAGTTTAAAAATTGCACGTGTGAGCACATAGGAACTAGATGGCATGGGTAAGGTGGTACGGTACATACATGAAAATTGTCGTTTGGGTGTTAGGAATGTAAACGCATAAGCATTGTGTACTATATATGTAAATGTCCCTCTTAATGTGTTTCCCAACATATCTCATATATCATGATTCGCAAGTAATAAAAGCAGCTCAAGTATCTCAATAACACATCAATTTAAGAAAGATTCAAGCATGGAAGATGTACCAATTTTTCAATCTTTTTGGTCATCATTTCCAAACATAGAGAGCATACAATCAACAAATGAATACTTCCTAAAATTTGCATGTGATTTACGGGTGTGTAAATTCCCTTGCCATTTGAATTGCAATCGCTTTGCTTTATGCCTAACAGAGGAATCAAAGGAATCAGTAACTAATTTTGCCACAACTAAGAGGATTTGCATACATACTACTCAATTCCTATATGTTTTATATATATAACACCTAAACTTTAGCATGGTTCACTTTATTTATCACCATCCTTGCATTTCTATATGGGTCGCCTGGGAAGCCTCCGCCCAAGCCATCCTCAATAGTTTCAATGCAAGGAAGAAATACATCTTTACTTTAAGATCAATTGATGAACCATCATAGCCTCACTCATTGAAGAACAAGAAATGAGAACTAAAAAGAAATAATAATGGGAGGTTTACATGCATACCACTCAATTCTTAAATACTTAAAACTTCATATGATTTCACCTAATTTAATAGCAAGTTTTCATGTCCATAAGGCCATCCTTGATAGTTTCATTACAAGTAAAATAAAAAAAAAAATTCCATCTTAAGCACAAGATCAATCAAAGACACTTCATTGCTTCCCTCTACCTAAACCAAGCAATAGAATTAAAAATAAAAAATAAAAAATAAAAAATAATAATGGTGGATTTATATTATACCACATGTATCTTACACATTCAGATATTTAAGACCCAATCTTTTCTTGCATGCAGCAGAGTATCTTTTACTAGAAAAAAAATGCACACAAACCGCATAACTCCTATGTCTTTACATATTTAATACTTGAACTTAACTTTTCATATTTATACCATTCATGGCACGTCAAAAGCATCATTATTTTAACCTATAAAATTGAAATACATCTATTCATGCATAGTTAGCAGGGCATGCACGTAAAACTTGAAGTATGAAGCTGAAGATATGTAAATACATAGGGGATTGAGTGATATGTATGTAAATCTTCCAAACTATTAACTTGAAGATTGGTCTCTTTAAAAGGTAAGCTCAAGATCAATTAGAATTGATAAACTTCAAGATAACATCAAGATTTGAAGCTAAGCTCTTTAACAAACTTGACTTGATAAGCAAACTGTAAATGTAAAAGAGAGGGGACCGAAGTGCACATACCGCAGCCGCACTTTGCGTTGGTTTGCCATTTACAATTAAAGTGCATGTATCTTTAAAAAAATAGCCTGAGGGTTGTGGAGCTTGGTGTGCCAAACCAGCTGCAACATAACTTATTCGGAAATTTGCATATACAGCACAAAATTTTATGGATTCACACATCTAACATCTTAACATTTATAACACCAGGGTGTTATAAACCTATGCATGAAATGATAAAAAGGTGCATTTGCCACTAGCAAGGATATTAGATCTTGGGTATGAAAACTAGAACCAATCTCCCGACTGAATGATTAAAATGTATTGAATATATTCTTTCTCCTCCATCATAATTTCCTCACCCGCCCACATGCATATCTCGCAAGTTCAACAAAATATAGGTATTAAGCATGAAACTAAATCAGAATTTGGTGGCATGTATGTAATTTTAAGTGTAGGTGTTGGTCATGTTAAAACAGAAATTATTTGGTACTCATGTAAATACATCATTCCCTGCTTCCCTTTTAAAGGCAAAACAGATAGTTAAAAAAAAAAAGAAATATAAGGCACATGAAAGATGCTATGCACATACTGACATACAAGAGGTTTCCCACACATTTATACACTTAGGCATGCTCCAAAATAACAGGCACTTATCCATTTTATGCCTTCCTTATGTAAATATATCAAAATTCTGAAAATGTCCGCACATGTGCAACTGAAGGTTAAGTGTTATAGGTTCATATATGCAATTAATCAAGAAAAATCTGTATATGTTCGTCTCCCCAAATATTGTATATTCAAACATTTCTGAATCAAAAACTCAGATATAGAAACATCTTAGAATTCAAAACCTCGTACATATGAGTAGTAATCATTTTAGCTTTCATGAACGCTTAAAGCATAACTTTTCCAAACTTTTATAGATAAAACTATCATACTCGTTGAGCATTTGAGAAGCATGTTTTGAAATAATAAGAACAGAACGGATGTACCCTAATTTCAACATCAGAAGAATGCCACAAACAAACTTTTACTTCCATATATGCATCATTTCATATCAGTAAACATATCTTCTCATTCTAGAGCAAGAATGCTTTCATTTTGCACTTAAAATGTGTAATTTCAATGACTTCATATAATTTGTAAGCAAATTTTGATATAGCAAAATAAAGTCAGTGAAACGTATCATTCCATTCAAATGTATCCACGCATCTAACACCTAAGCTTCAATATTTTACATTTATCATTTTACTTAGGCATGAGAAGATGCATTTCAACTTATAAAGTAATGAAGAATTTGGGTGGAACCTTGCATTCTTCAATCAAGTCTTAAACAATGTTGTACCTCACATCAAAGTACTTGGTATGGGCATGATGAACTGGATATATGATCTAGAATATTGCACTCTGATTGTCAAAAAATACCGTAAGAGACTCCTGATCAACTTACAAGTAATCAAATATGTTCTGCATCCATATTGCTTCCTTCAACACCTCTATGACTGTCATGCACTCAACCTCCGTGGTGACAAAGCAACAATAGATAGGATGACAGACCTCCAACCGAATGGACCTCTTACCAACGTGAATAAATACTCAGTTGTAGATCTCTGCCTATCAATATTACCTACATAGTTTGAGACAGTATAGCCTACGTGTAAATCTGCATTGGATGAATGTCTCTCAAATATTAAGCAAACATTAATTATAACCTTCAGATACCTCAAAATACTCTTCACAACCTGTCAATGAATCCTTCCTGAATCATGTATGCACCTGCCTGCAACACCAACTTCTCATGCAATGTGTGGTATAGTATAAACCATGACATACATCATAATGTCCTCTGCACTAGCTTGAGGAAGTGATCACATATTTTTCCTTTCCATATCATTTTTATGACACTCATCTGAACTCAACTAAAAGTGTGATGCAATAGGTAGACTCATCACATTGCTCGAGTTATCAACCCCAAATTTCTTTACCAGCTTCCAAACATAAGCTCCTTGCGAAAGCTAAAACTTTCCAATTGCCTTATCCTTAAGAATCTCCATGCCAATAATTCTTTGAGCTTTATCTAGCTCCTTCAAAATACTTGAACGGTTGATACTTCATCTTATCAACCTCAATCTGACTAGTAGATACAATTAACATATCATCAACATATAGGATCAAGTAAATTGGGAAACTTCTTGAAATATGCACAATGATCATATTGGCTTCTCATGTACTCTCGTCCCCTCATGAACTGATCAAATTTTTATACCACTGTCATGTTGACTACTTCAACCTATGCAAAGACTTGTTTAGTTTGCAAACCAAGTCTATGGATTCTTCAAATCCTGACGACAGCTACATGTAAATCTCTTATAATTCTCCTTCTATGAATGTAGTCTTCACATCGAGTTGTTTCAAGATCAGATCGTACTGTACTACAAGTACTAAGAGAAAACAGATAGAATGATGTTTGACTATTGGGGAGAACACTTCTTCATAATCAATCCTTTCTCGTTGCGCAAAGTCCTTTGTCGCTAATCTTGTCTTGTACTGCACACCAGCTCCACGAGTCCTTCCTTCTTTGCATACACTCATTTGCACGTGATGAGTCTATTTTTAAATCAAATATTCAAACTAAAAAATGGAAGCTTTTAAATAAATTTTTAATCACATAAAGCTTAAATAAACTCTATTAATGTTCCACAAAAGTTCGACAAGAGTGATAAATTTGTGATTGATTTTGGTTCACATCGAACAAATTTTGATATTGAGTATATCATTATATTCACACTTAAAATAATATGACGCCAATAAGGTGGGTGTGATCCAACTCTTCTCTCATTGTGATTTGGTCTAATTACAACTCAACAAAAAGTAGCAGTTACGATCAAAACAAAATTCTCTGTGATTTGCCGCCAAATAAAACCATTAAATTACGGTCACTATTGTCCTTATATTCCCCAACAACGTCATGTCATCTAAATTGTGAATAAAAGTGCATATTTTTGATACAAAGCTCTCTGTTGGCCTCTTTTGGACAAATATCCATCATAAGTCTATAAAGGGACTTTTGGACGACGCAACTCATGATTATCAAAAGGATCCTTTGGACAGGTTGGGTCGACAACCTCATCTGTCCAATTAGATCAGAGATCACGATAGCTCATGATGACAAATTGAAGCTATAGAATCTTGATCAAGTTCGTCATCATGTCCCCCAACATTTACTTTAAGCTTAATGTGATAAATTTTACATTATAAAATCTAGGTTCCCTTTCTCCTATAAGTTGAAAACTCAATCTTTAATGACCGGCCTTAATAAAATACATTCGCTTGTTACGGCGAAGATAATTAATAACCATAACGATTAAATTGAATCACAAGGGCATCTTAATGTTTTGTGCAATTGATATTACAAATGCAAATCAACTAATTAGGCAAGACCCAGCCTCGCATCTTGTGCTATCATTGACTGATTATTCATATCTTAAATAGCTGTATTATAATTATATGTAATGCATTTAAAAAGCACTTATTTTTTCCTTCAAGATAACTTATTTGGCCTTTAATTATTAACCCAAGCAAAAAAATCAAATAGAAAATGCATGTTACAAACAAAAGTATCTTTTCATAGTCATTTATAGCTTGTCATATTTGATTGGAGGATACCTCACATTCAAAATATTCACAAGATAAGAAAGCTCATTAAAAATAAAAAAATGAGGCTAAGTTATTTATGCCATATTGGCCGTTTTGCAATTATAACAAAAATATTAAAAAAAAAAGGAAGATTTACATAAATACCCCTCAACTCTTAAATATCTAATTACATTTCTAGCATCTAAACTTCAATTTTTACATACATATGGCTTGAATGATCATAACATATTGGAAGGAGGAAATGACACTCCATATGTCGCCCTTGCTAATTAAAATATATATATATATATATATATATATTAAATGTTAATGTATGGATCAATCTATAAATACCAAAATGATAAACGAAATGCATCACCCCCTCAGAAGCAGCAGTTCTCACCTTATTCAGCTGCTTACAGCCATTGCTGCGCGCAGAAATTAGAACTGCTCTGATTACAATGGCAAAATCACTCGAGAGCGCTCGGCTCAATTTACTTCTCAATCAGAAGGTAATTACTTCAAAGCTTGGTAATGATTTATTATTTAACAAATTAATATTTACGTATGTATTTATGTATGAAAATATGTATGTGTTACGTCCCCCAATTTGTTGGTTGGCATCTGTGATGCCAGTTGTAAGTCCCCTGAGGTCGGAGAAATATTTTTACATTTGCTAAAATGCATTCGAAGTCCAATGGTGGGGCGTCACGTGGTAAGTGGGCATGATCAGGGTTAAAATTTATGAAACTCACTTGTCACGTGGCGTATCATCATTGAACTCTGGATGCATTTTAGCGTATAAAGTTCGGAAGGTCTACGCCCCCGGTGATGATTAAATTATTAGAGATTCTTGAGAGATCATCTAATATAATCTAGTCAAAAATGCAATTAAAGTTTTTTATTTCGTTTACTATTTTCTTTCTCTGATCTCTCTCTCTCTCTCTCTCTCTACGCCATGGACTGTAGCTGGTGGCAGAATTCATCGGAACATACATGCTTATATTTTTCGGATCCGGATCAGAATTCATAGCACAAAAGGGTCTCCTGCCTCTGCAAGGCGTTGCTCTCTCTTGGGCCTTTGTAGTCATAGCCATTGTCTACACCATAGGCCATATCTCTGGTTCTCACGTCAACCCAGCTACAAGCATCGCACTAGCAGTCATCGGCAAGCTTCCATGGAAGCTGGTATAAACAATTAATTCCTATTTTTTCCTTAATTTAATTAGCTAGATTTGATTATCTGTAATCAAATTGCTATGTGTTTTTTTTATTGTTTTTAGGTTCCACTATATGCATTGGCTCAGCTGCTGGGTGCTATTTTTGCTGGTTTGAGTCTTCGGCTGCTGTTTGGGGGAGACAATGTGGACATATTGTCAACAGTGCCGGTTGGACCGAACCCAGCCAGTGATATTAAAGTGGTGGCGTGGGAGATTATTGTCACCTTCTTCTTCTTATTCGTTATATGTTCTTCTATCTTACATCCTGCAGCGGTATATTTCCTTAAACCATTTCATTCATGCACGTAGGGCTGTTAAAACGGTTCTTCGTTCAGTAACAGCTCGTGTTCGGCTCGTTCGTTCGCTAGGTTAACGAGCCGAACACGAACAAACAAAGATTTGTTCTTTCACTACAAGGCTTCAAAGATATATATATAAATATATAATTGATGTCTAGAATTTTTAAAATAAAATTAATTCATTGCAAGGCTACAAAGATTATAATCAATTAAAAGTAATAATTAAGAAAATAGAATAAAAAATATTAAATTATATTCAAATGATGTTTTAGTATAAACAATAATTTTTAAATCTTACACCAATCCTTAACATTTTATGGCTACGTGATTAGGGCTGTCAAAACGAGTCTTTGTTCAAGAACAGCTCGTGTTCGACTCTTTAAGCAAATGAGCCGAACACAAGCACGTTTTTTGAGCTCGAAATATAAACGAGATGAACACAAGCTGAACCTGGGCTCACTCGTGTTCTGCTCATTTACGCCCCTACATGAACGTATACGTGCATGTATATATACATATACTACCATGCATATATATAGGCGTATCTGTACAGGTATTCATGCATTATACTAGCCACTAAACCCTTGTCTATTTACGCTATTTACTTCTGTTGCATCTCTGTGTATAAATTATATAAAACTTATGTGTATTAATGTAAACATAAGAATTTAAATATCTGATATATAAATATGCAGATTAAAGACCCATTGATAAGGTTGTAATTCTATATATATTTTTTTAATTTTAATAAATAATGATGTAATTACTTTTATAGATTTAATATAAGATATCACTTTAACTTCTATTAGATTTCGAATTTATGAACTAATTTCCTGCAAATTTAATCTTAAATATATATAAATATATATATATCTGGTTTGACAGAGTAAGGGCTTTGGAGGAGTAGCTATTGGTGCAGTAGTCTTCGTCGATGCTATAATGGCCGGGTAATCAACCAAAGTTTGCTTAAGCCATTTTTAATAATTTTTAATTGATTTTCTTCTTACAAAAATAATTTATAAAAAATAAAAAAAAAATAAATTCAAATAATTGCAGGACAATCACTGGGTGTTCCATAAACCCTGCAAGAAGCATTGCGGCAGCACTCGTAACGCACAATTTTCACAAGCTTTGGATATATATAATATCACCCATTATAGGCGCTGTAGCTGGTTCCTCTCTCTATTATTTCCTGCAAATTCCTACAGAGACAGAGGCTGAAGGTCTGCCGAAAATTGCATCTCCAGCCTGCGCAGGTATAATTAATCCTTTTTTTTTCACCATTATAATTAACTTATGTCAAATAGGACCCTCAAAATTGCGAACAACTCGTGTTCGGCTCGTTTTCTACATTAACCAGCCGAACACGAATAAAAATTTGTTCGTTCATGTTCAGTGTTTTGGGTCGAAATACTACTCATAAATTGTGTGTATATATATATATATATATATATATAGATAGGTAGTATTTTTAAAAAAATTAATTGACTGCAAGACTACAAAGATTTATAATCAATTAAAAGTATTAATTAATAAAATAGAATAAATATTATTAAATTAGATTTAAATGATATTTTAATATAAATAATAATTTTTAAATATTCTCAAAATTCTTAACATAGTATGACCACATGATTAGGGTTGTCAAAATGACTCTTTGTTCATAAATGTCTCGTGTTCGACCCAACACGAACATATTTTTTGAGTCGAAATATAAACGAGCAGAACACGAGCTAAGCTGGGCTCGCTTGTGTTCGACAAGTTTACACCCCTAATGTCAGACATTAGTAGATTTAATTCTCTAATATATATATTTTTTATAATCATTTTTATTTTATATATATATATATATGCATTAAAAGGTTTTTTTTTTATTGTTTCTAATGGAGGACATAATTGTTCTTGTAATTTTGCAGAGAAGTCGGTGGACATCCCTTCCCTTAACATGTCTCGCGTTGAGTGAAGAGCATTTTGTTGTTTTTCCTTAAATTATGTTGTGGAAGCTTTTTTTTGGTCCAGCGAAAAAGTTGGAGAAATTTGATGAAATGTACCACTTATCCGATTACTAAATATAATTGTGATGTCTTTTTTATTATGTCGAATGGTTCTTTTTGGAGCATATGTGCTTGAAGGTGTTAAAATAGGTTGTTATTTAGGTTCGTTCGTTAAGTAGCTCGTGTTCATCTCATTTTATTCGTTTAGTAAATGTGTCGGACATGAATGGATGTTGATTCGTTTGTGGTTGGCTTGTATTGGCTTAAAACAATAAATAATTATATAATTAAATGAAGAATATTATTTTAAATATTCATTAGTGAACTGAAAATTTTAATCAATTAAAATCTAGCCAGTAATTAGTAAAATATTAAACTAGAAATAAATTAGAGTGGAGTTTTTTCGAATAGAATGATAGTTAATCTCGATATGTTTAGTGTGGGCATGAAAGATTGAATTGTAAGCTAATGAATTATTGTTGGAGACGTAAGCGAACTTCTAATAAATGCCCTGCCTCGTGCAGAAATCTTCCACTCGCTGGTTTACAAATAGAGACCCATTGTCGATGATGATGACGAGCGGCAGCCCATATATGAAGATCAAGTCAGACCACATGAATTTTTGGATTACCTCTGCGTCGATTTGAGCAAGTGGTTTCGCTTTACTGCATTTTGAAAAATAGTCGATCACTAACAAGAGAAATTTTCTCTTATTTTTTGACGGAGGAAAATGTTCCAGAATGTCTAATCCTTTGTGGCGAACGACCAAGGAATGACGATCGGTTGTAGTTTTTGAGTCGACTGATGATGCAAGGGTGCATTTTTTTAACATTGTTCTCACCTTTTTGAAAATTTTGTTGCATCCTTCAGAAGCGTCGGTTAGAAGGATCCTTGTCGTTACATACGATAGACTAGGGCTTTTCCTCCAGAGAGGTTGTCACATCCTCCGGATAGCACTTTCCGGAGCACAACTTAGACTTCATCTTCTCTCAAGCACCCAAGGTATACCGAGGTAGCCGAACTCCTAAACAACATTCCGTTGATTAACAAGTATAAAGCGGCTTTAATTTTAAAGTGCCTTGGATTTTTAATGCTCTACTGTATTTCCCCAATACCTATGCAGTGGAGGTATGGATCCACCCTGCTTTAGGACCCGTCGATCGCTACCTCCATGGCCCTAGGTTCATCGATTGTCATCTCGGTGAGTTTTGTAGACTTTTTTCCCTAACAAACACTTTTCGAGAGGATGTCAACACCTGATTATTCTACCGGCTGCAATGCTCGATGCGGAAGCTCTTGAATATGAATATTTCCTTCTTCATCTTGGCAAGGTATCTGGCCATTAACTCAACCCTGACCTCAAACACCCCATTAACACTATTCACGATCTGTAAGGAGTTTGACCTCACTGGAATGTTCCAAGCACTTATCTCATAGGCTAGGTGAAGTCTGACAACCAGCTCTTTGATGCGGCGGGAATTTGTTAAGCTTAATAATAATGATGCAATGTAACTCAAACTATAATATAATTTTGATAAAAATAATTTATCTTTAAAAATGTCTTTAAAATCCCAACTCCTGTTTACATACTACGCAAGTATACGTATCGCTCAAGTAATATAGAACTCTAATGAAGTCCTAGACATTGATCCCACAGGGAAGCTTGAAATATATATAAGCTTGTTATTTATATTCTATTATAATATAAAAACAAAGTGAAGTGCTAAGTTTGAAATTAAATTACATAAGTGAAATGCTACTAACTATGCAGATGTACGACTATAACAAGTAAATTAAACTAAATGCTAAAGTTTCAAAAGTAAATTGCTGAAATAAAATAAGGGTTTTTGTTGACGAAAATTTCAAGTTTGAGAAAACATTCTTTCCTTTACAATGAAAATATGGCTTGTGAAGAAACTGAAATCATTTGTAAAATATATTTAAAAATTATTTTGTGTCAAATAGGAGCAATCTTATTCTCTACCCTCTTCCGAGCGCTATAAGAACATTGACTAATCCAGAGTTTTGTCCCTAATTCTGTGGTTAGGCTAGGAGGATACCGGATGTTACTCCAAAACTCCCACTACTCCCTCCCTTGAGGGCTATCATGCTCGCATTAATTTCCAATCAACTAAACTAAATTGGGGATTCTAATCTGTCACCTTAAAATCTTCCAATTTTACATCCATCAAAGTACATTTTCCTATTTATTTGCACTCAATTCCATGATTGAAATACTCTTCTATGAAATCAAATGTAATTCTCCCTTTGCTGTAAAAATCATATCCCCTTTTCAGAACATATAATTCTCAACACATTTTAACAATTCAATTGGCTAG